>OX031027.1:19861905-20060350 GCA_943735995.1 Sesia bembeciformis | reverse complement strand
TAACCTAACCTAACCTAACCTAACCTAACCTAACCTAACCTAACCTAACCTAACCTAACCTAACCTTTTTTTTTTTTTTTTTTTGGTCACGGGGGGGAAATCTTCTCAAGATACCCGACCTTCTGGGGGGAAGGCCGGGTTATGTGGGATTCCTACCCACTAAAACCCCCTCGGTGGTCCTCCTCAACGCACGCGTAGAGGGGCTCCGGGATCTCCGGCGGAACACACCGGTGCCCCTCCAGTGCTCCGTTCTTCACCCATCCTCTGGGGAGACCATACGCGCCTCCCCCAACACCCTCGCAGTGTTCTACGACAGCACCGGTCCACAACAAGGTGCTGCCGTCCTTCTCTCACGGGGCCGCATGAATGGACGCACGGAGCCCCCACTCCGAGCGGCCGCGGCTCCGTCACTCCAGTAGTTCACTAGACTACTGGGCTGAGGGGCCGGGGCGATTGTCGCCGCCGCCCCGGCGCCTCCGTCTCCGAGCAGGATCGGCCCTCTCCCGATCCCGCTCGGCGGCCTCCTTCTGAACCAGGACGGTTTCGCAGAAGGAGGCCACGGCCCTCCACGCCGATTCCCCCGCCAGCATAGCCGACACTAGTGCTGGCAGGGACAGGTCCTGCCCGATTTCGTGGACCAGGGTCCGCCGCTCAGCGTCCCAAGCTGGACATTGCTCGAGCGTGTGCTGAGCGGAATCCCGGTCCCCTCCGCATTGGTGGCATTGCGCCGTCGCCTCGCGTCCGAGCCTGCTCAGATACTCACCGAAGCAACCGTGTCCGGTGAGCATCTGGGTGAGCCTGAACGTGACTCGCCCCTCCCTCCGCAGCCAGGTCTCGAGGCATGGCAGTATCGCGCCGACAACGCGCTGGCGCACACATCGCTCCTCTCGGAGCCGCTCGCGCCACACCTCGAACGCGTGCCGTCGCTCCTGCCGCCTCAGCGCTTCGAGCGTTATCGCTGCCGAGTCCCCGCCGCCTCGTCGGATGGCACGGATTCGGTGGTAGACCCCCGCGTCCATATCCGCCAGGATGTCCAGGGGCGGGAAACGCGCCAGGACTGTTGCCGCCTCAAAGGATATCGTACGGTATCCTCGCACGATTCTGATGGCCATCTTCCGCTGCAGGCTATTGAACTTGGCTCTGCAGCGTCGGACCCCCGACAGCCTGTTCGACCACACAGGCGCCCCGTAGAGGGCCATCGATCGTACGACCCCCGCGTAGAGGCGGCGAACTTCCTCCCTCGGTCCCCCGAGATTGGGCAGCAGTCTGTGCATGGCACCCACTACCCTCTCGATCCGGGGAACCTGGCGTTCGAAGTGCTCCTCGAAGCCCCAGCGACCGTCCAGGGTGAGACCGAGGTACTTCACGTACTGACCCACTCGGACTTGCGTATCCCCTACGCGGATCGACGAGCTGGGTGGTTCCCTAGTCCTCGGTAGTTTATGGAACCACAGCGCCTCGGTTTTATGAGACGCTATCCGAAGACCCAACTCGCGAATTTTAGCGACGACGCTTGCCACCCCAAGCTCGGCGAGCTCGATGGTCCCCTCAAAGTTGTCCCCGCCGGCCAAAACGAGAGTGTCGTCTGCGTAACAGACGACGTTGACTCCGGCGGGTAGATCTATACGCAGGACCGCATCGTATGCGAGATTCCACAGAAGAGGACCCAAGACGGACCCCTGCGGAACCCCGCAGAGCACCTCCCTCCGGTGCAGTGTTCCATCCCGACCCACGTACTGGATGTACCTGTCGCGCAGGTATGCCCCGATAATGCCCTGCAGATAGGAGGGCACGTTATGGTGTACGAGTGCCCTCCTAATCGCGTCCCATGGCAAGGAATTAAACGCATTGACAATGTCGAGGCTTATTGCCAACGCCACCCCGCCACGGGACACTGTCTGTTCCGACAGGGAGCGGACGCAGAGAATCGCGTCCACCGTCGATCTCTCCCGCCGGAAGCCATACTGGCCATCGGCAAGATCGGGACCTACGCGCGACAGATGCTCGCTGAGTCGGCCGGCAAGCGTCCTTTCGAACAGTTTGCCCACCTCGTCCAGCAAGCATATGGGTCGGTATGCAGAAGGCGAATCTGCGGCCCTGCCTTCCTTCCTCAAGAGGACCAGCCTACTCTCTTTCCAGCCGATGGGAAATGTGCCCGTCCGGAGGCAGCTGTTAAACAGCCGCCTCAGCCTATCACCCAGGGCAGTCAGAGCCAACACCCAGGCGCGACCTGGAATTCCGTCGGGGCCCGGTGCGGTGTTTCTAGCTCTCAAGCGGCTAACAGCTCGATCCAGCTCCTGTTCGGTCAGTCCCAGCTCCTCGGACCAGTCCGAAGGTATCGGGGGAACCGAGGGACTCTCCTGGACCCTCGGAAAGAGGGTGCCTACCACTTTGTCCACCAGGGACGGGTCCAGGGTCTCCGTCAGCGGGGGGACCCACGGGCGCAACTTGCCGAGCACCGTCTTGTACGGTCGGCCCCATGGGTCCCTGTCCAGACCCTCGAGGAGCTCGCTCCAGGATCGAGACTTGGCATTCGCAATCGCGATTTGGAGCGCCTTCGTAGCCGCTCGATATGCCTCGTAGGCTCCGGCCACCTCTTCGGCTGTAGCTCGCCGTCTTCTTCGGGCTCTGGTGTACTGTCGTCGGGACCGCAGGCAAGCCTCGCGTGTCCGCGCGATTTCCTCTGACCACCAGTACACCGCTCTTCGTCGGGAAATGCTGGCACGGGGCATTGAGACGTCGCAGATCGACGTCATAGTGCCCCGGAACCAGGTCGCCTCTCTTTCTGGGTCGGGCAAGACCTCTTCGGAGTTCATCTCCGGCCAGGCCGCGACGCTGGCGGCAGCGACGAGCATATCTCTGTCGAGCCGCTTGAGAGACCAACGTCGCGGGGGGCTGCTATTTTGGCGGCTGGAGCCGCCGTCGGGAGGACGGAGAGCCACTTCAAAGATGATGTGGCGATGGTCCGAAAGTGTGACCACCTCCTCTGCAACCCTCCATCCCGTCACCGTGTCAATGACAGAAGGGGTCGCCCATGTAAGGTCCACGATCGACTCCCCCTGCCACCGCACACAAGTGCTTACCGACCCCCGGTTCAAAAGCCGGAGGTCCAGTCCAGCCGCCCACTCTTCTAGAGTTTCTCCCTTGGGATCGCTCCTGTGGTTCCCCCACGCTCTCGAATGAGCGTTGAAGTCCCCCAGGACGATCGTCGGGCGAGGTAGGCATCTGCGAACGCAGTCCGCCACCTTGTCCAGGTACCCCTCGTAGTCGGCGAGGGACGTGTTGGGAGATATATAGCAGCCCACTACGGCCATTCGGCCCCACTCCACTGCGACAAAGCCCTGCCCCCTTTCAAGTAAGGTGCAGGGCGGTTCTCCCTCACCTCCTCCCCAATATACCGCCACAGAGGCCCCGTCGCTGCCGAACCAGCGAGGATGGTCCGGGACGTTATAGGGCTCCGCAATGACAGCCAGGGCAACCGACCACTCCGCGATGGATTGCAGTAGGAGGTTCTGCGCATCGCGGCAGTGGTTTATGTTGCCCTGTAGCACCTTTAGGGAGGTGAAGAGGAGATGTCCATCACCTCCGTCGGGCGACAGCCTGAGCCACTGGCTACCGCCCCGGTCTGGCCCTCTGTCGCCTGAACGGCAGCAGGGGCCCTCCGTTTATTTCTGCCCTTTGGGGGGGCACATTTTTTGCTGCCGAACCTGTGGTCGGCAGGACGACCGAGGTCCGAGCAGAGGGGGCACTTCAGCACCCGAGCAGTGCACTGGCTTGCCCTGTGGTCGGGCTCGCCGCAAGTGTAGCACCTAGTGCTCCGGTCGACAGTGCTGGAGCACTGCCTCCTGACGTGCCCCGTTTCGAAGCACCGGTAGCACTGCAACGGCCGCGCTGCCAGCACCTCGACCCTTGAGGACACCCATTCTACGCGGATGCGTTTCGCTGGTGCCAGCTTGTGCACCGCGGCGGCCGGGCATCGGACCCACACCGATCCCAGGGAGGTGGGCGAACGACGAATTTCGCCCACCTTCACGTCATCCGACGCGCAGCCGCCCGCCTCGGCAACCGCAGACGCCACCTCCTGTGGGGTGACGGCATCATCCAGATCCATCACCCGCACTTCAGCCATTTTCACAGGGCGAGCTATTTTGATATTGAGCTCCTGGAGAGCTTCCCTCATCCGACCGGCCAGGCTGTCAGCCTTTAAGGCGCAGTCGGGGCCAGACAACTCCAAGAGTAACCCGCCGGTTACCGTCTTTTTCTGCCGAACTGTATCAATGCCCAGTTCGGACAGCTTTATTTTCCTCTTAGCTGTAGCCATCACTTCCGCATAGGAGGTCGTGCTACCCTCCGGCACGGTGACAGTGATGGCCGCAGATGTCGGGAGTCTAGGCGGCTTCTGCACATTAGGTGTCTTCGCCCCGTTTCCCTTCTTGGCCGGTGCCAGGGCCGGTGCCGGCTGTCTTGGCTTGGAAGAAGCCGCCTTCTTCCTTGCCACCATCGCCCAAGTCTCCGCAGCCGGTGTCCTGGACTCCGGGGCCTGAGGTGGTACCGCCGGCGGTAGCGCCACGGGCGGAGGCAGTGCCTGCGCTCGATTGGCCTTCCTGCCCTTTTGCCTTGGTGGCATCTGCTTCTCAGGGGCCCCTTGGCACGCCGTTTTCGCCAGAGGGGGTCTTATGGCCCTGTCTGGGAATATCTCCGCCTTGAAAGCAGCCAATTTGCTTTCAATCAGAGCTCCTATCTGCTCCATTAAAGGAGTAGACGGAGCCCTGGGGACTACCTCTTTCCGACGGAGGGCACCAAGCTCATCCGTCAGTTTGTCCACCTTGGTGCTAAGGCCGGAGATTTGGGAGCGCAGCTCTGCGTTTTCTCCCTCGAGCCTTTCCACGTTGGCATCGGCGGACAACCGCTGCGCCAGCACCTCTGTCGCGGCCTGGACCGACCGTACCGCCATGCGCAGTTCGCGGACGACCCCGCCTTTCAGGTTTCGGGACTTGTCCACGATCATCTCTATGTTTGCCAGGTCATTGGCAATGCAGACCCCGAGTTGAGCCGTTGGCTGGGTCTGCATCTCCTTCGCGAGTACCTCCGGACGCGGAAGGCTGCGCTTCGACCTGGTGTCTAATGGCGCTACCGACGCTTCCCCGTCCTCGCCAGACCGCACACTCCCGACCAGGCTCCTTTTCGGGTTCGGCAAGTCCGAAATGCCGGCCAACTCCTTCGGTCGGATCCTCTTTCTCGACCGTGAACGGTCGAGGTCGGACGCTGTTGACGTCAGAGACGCGACGGACATGAATGAAGAGTCCGACTCCGCCCCGTCCACGTCACTCTCTGCCCGCACGCCAGCAGGCGTGTATGGGCGCGCGAATCGTCCGCGACTGTCGCGCCTACCTCGTGACAAGACCACGACCGGTCCTGTCACGTCATCCCTCTTCTTTGTATTTGTTTTTATTTCAATATTTTCCATGTAAAATCCCACGAGTATGGGGGAAATAGATAGTCCACCCAGGCAGTGCCCCCTGTGCCTGGGTAACCCTAATACCGCTGGGAGGTCGGGCGGTATCCCAGGGTTGGCCACTCACGACTGATATGCCCCTCAGCCGCTCGATACCGAGCATCCTGACGCCGTGCAAGGCCCCAAAAGGGGGGCGCCTCAACGTCAGGAATTAGGGGTTTTTTTATAGAGGTGGACTCCTCGCGGTCCGGCCAATGAAGGCAAGACCCCCGCCCCCGAAGGGCTACGGTGTGGTAGCGGGGTTACTGGGCACCCGCCCCACAGCCTTTCGACTGTGGCCCCAACCTGCTCCAACGGTGTCCTGGTCCTAAATTAGGACGGACCCGTCTGTACTAATTTCCTCGTTCTCCGCTGTGCCCTCTGATCATTCAGAGGGACACGCGGAGAAACCCACCGTCTCGAATGCGAGAGCCCACTCAATTGGGCCCCGCCTACGTTCCCTTCATTGCTCTCCACTGTGCCCTCTGCTCTTTCAGAGGGACACGCAGAGAAACGCCACTGTCTGGAAGGCGAAAGACCAAATTGGACTCTGCCTTCCTACCTTCGGTTTGCCAGGATATTAGCCAACAGCCACCAAGATCTCCCAAGAGAAGAGAAGTCGCTGACTGTTGCCCAGGGTGCACCGTCCCGGATCTGTCGTTGAGCCACCGTTCCCTGCGAACGTATCCACAGGGACAAATAGACCAGCGACAGCCCGGGCACTCGAGGAGGTTTCCCGGCCACGCCACCCCAACCTAACCTAACCTAACCTAACCTAACCTAACCTAACCTAACCTAACCTAACCTAACCTAACCTAACCTAACCTAACCTAACCTAACCTAACCTAACCTTTTTTTTTTTTTTTTTTTTTTGGTCACGGGGGGGAAATCTTCTCAAGATACCCGACCTTCTGGGGGGAAGGCCGGGTTATGTGGGATTCCTACCCACTAAAACCCCCTCGGTGGTCCTCCTCAACGCACGCGTAGAGGGGCTCCGGGATCTCCGGCGGAACACACCGGTGCCCCTCCAGTGCTCCGTTCTTCACCCATCCTCTGGGGAGACCATACGCGCCTCCCCCAACACCCTCGCAGTGTTCTACGACAGCACCGGTCCACAACAAGGTGCTGCCGTCCTTCTCTCACGGGGCCGCATGAATGGACGCACGGAGCCCCCACTCCGAGCGGCCGCGGCTCCGTCACTCCAGTAGTTCACTAGACTACTGGGCTGAGGGGCCGGGGCGATTGTCGCCGCCGCCCCGGCGCCTCCGTCTCCGAGCAGGATCGGCCCTCTCCCGATCCCGCTCGGCGGCCTCCTTCTGAACCAGGACGGTTTCGCAGAAGGAGGCCACGGCCCTCCACGCCGATTCCCCCGCCAGCATAGCCGACACTAGTGCTGGCAGGGACAGGTCCTGCCCGATTTCGTGGACCAGGGTCCGCCGCTCAGCGTCCCAAGCTGGACATTGCTCGAGCGTGTGCTGAGCGGAATCCCGGTCCCCTCCGCATTGGTGGCATTGCGCCGTCGCCTCGCGTCCGAGCCTGCTCAGATACTCACCGAAGCAACCGTGTCCGGTGAGCATCTGGGTGAGCCTGAACGTGACTCGCCCCTCCCTCCGCAGCCAGGTCTCGAGGCATGGCAGTATCGCGCCGACAACGCGTTGGCGCATACATCGCTCCTCTCGGAGCCGCTCGCGCCACACCTCGAACGCGTGCCGTCGCTCCTGCCGCCTCAGCGCTTCGAGCGTTATCGCTGCCGAGTCCCCGCCGCCTCGTCGGATGGCACGGATTCGGTGGTAGACCCCCGCGTCCATATCCGCCAGGATGTCCAGGGGCGGGAAACGCGCCAGGACTGTTGCCGCCTCAAAGGATATCGTACGGTATCCTCGCACGATTCTGATGGCCATCTTCCGCTGCAGGCTATTGAACTTGGCTCTGCAGCGTCGGACCCCCGACAGCCTGTTCGACCACACAGGCGCCCCGTAGAGGGCCATCGATCGTACGACCCCCGCGTAGAGGCGGCGAACTTCCTCCCTCGGTCCCCCGAGATTGGGCAGCAGTCTGTGCATGGCACCCACTACCCTCTCGATCCGGGGAACCTGGCGTTCGAAGTGCTCCTCGAAGCCCCAGCGACCGTCCAGGGTGAGACCGAGGTACTTCACGTACTGACCCACTCGGACTTGCGTATCCCCTACGCGGATCGACGAGCTGGGTGAACCTAACCTAACCTAACCTAACCTAACCTAACCTAACCTAACCTAACCTAACCTAACCTAACCTAACCTAACCTAACCTAACCTAACCTAACCTAACCTAACCTAACCTAACCTAACCTAACCTAACCTAACCTAACCTAACCTAACCTAACCTAACCTAACCTAACCTAACCTAACCTAACCTAACCTAACCTAACCTAACCTAACCTAACCTAACCTTTTTTTTTTTTTTTTTTTTTTTTTTAACGTGGGGAAATCCTCATTGGATACCCTTCCGCTGGGGACAGGCGGAGGGTTATGCCGGACTCCTACCGGCTAAAACCCCACGGTGTTCCGTCTGCTCACTTCGCGCCAGGGTCACGGGTGCGCTGTTAGCATTCGTCCGCGACCCCGGCTGTGACGGCCCGCTAGTGCGGGCCCCGGTCTCTGGTTTGTTTGCCGGTCCTGGAGGGTGGGCGTCGCTCGGGAACACGCGAGCTGAGCGCCCATTTCTTCTTATGAGCCCTTATGGTTTGGTCGATGAACTTCCCCGCGTTCGCCGGCCGGGCTCATTTTATTGTGGGGGCAGATCGCGGGCGTAAGCCCGTCTTCTGCGCCCGGTTCGCCTGCGGCGCAGCGGGTCAGTAGCCTCCTGCTCTCTGGCCCGCTCCGCCGCTTCCTTCTGGAGCATCACACTCTCGCAGAAGGCCGTCACTGCTTTCCACGACCCCTCGTCACCGACCATAGCTCTCACTACAGCCGGCAAGGAGAGGTCGCTGCCTATTACGGCGCCGAGAGAGGCGCGCTGCTCCTCCCAGGCCGGACACGCTTCCAGCATGTGCTGGGCCGTCTCCTCCGGGCAGCCGTCGCAGTGTGGACACACCGCGGTCGGCTCCCTCCCGATCCTGTGCAGGTACTTCCCGAAACAGCCATGTCCCGAGAGCACCTGCGTCGACCGGAAGGTCAGGACTCCGTGTCGTCTGTCCAGCCACTGGTTTAAGACCGGACGGACCGCCTCCACCGTCCTGGCTCCGGCGCCGGGACACCCCAGCCTCTGTCGCCACTCTTCGATCATGGCCCGGCGGAGCTCAGCGCGCTTCGCCTCCACCTCTCTCGGCGTCGGAACTCGTTCCCGTTCCGACTCCTCCTCCTCGCGCCAGTAGTGAACCGACGCGAGAACCTCCGCGTCCAGGTCCCAGGGGAGGGACGCCGCCAGCGCGCATGCCGCCGCGAAGGACACCGTGCGGTATCCTCGGCACGCCCTGATCGCCATCGCCCTCTGCGGAGCGCGCAGGTGGGCGACTGTGCGTCTGTTGAGGGCGCTCGCCCAAACGGGCGCCCCGTACAGGGCCATCGAGCGGACGACCCCGACGTACAGACGCCGACACGACACGTCCGGTCCCCCGAGATTTGGCAGCAGGCTCCCAAGAGCCGCCGCCGCGCTCAACAGTTTCGGCGCCAAGCGGCGGAAGTGCGCCACAAAGGTCCATCGACCGTCCAGCACCAGGCCCAGGTATCGCATCGTCGGCTCTATACCGATGCGAACACCTCCCACAACGATGCCCGATCCCGCGGGTGGCGCTCTGCGAGGTCCGTGGAAGCACAGAGCCTCGGACTTGCCGAGGGCCACCTCGAGGCCTAGCCTGCGGATCCGACCCACTACGTGCGCCACGCCGGCGGTGGCGAGCAGGCGACACTCCCTGTACGTCTTGCCGCGGGCCGTCACCAACGTGTCGTCGGCGTAACAGGTCACGTCGACGCCGCGAAGGTTACCGCCCCGCAGCACCCAGTCGTAGCCGATGTTCCACAGGAGCGGCCCGAGGACGGACCCCTGCGGGACACCGCACGACATCTCGCGCCTGCACCACTCGTCCCGGCCAGGGTACGACACGTACCGATCCGACAGGTAGGCCCGGATCGTGTGGCGGAGGCAGCGGGGCACTCGGTGGTATTTGAGCGCCTCTCCTATACAACTCCAGGGCAGGCTGTTGAACGCATTGGCGATGTCGAGCGACACCGCCAACACGATCTCGCCCCGGGAGACCGCAACCTCCGCCAGGGCCTTCACCCTCAGGATGGCGTGGACGGTCGACCTTCCCCGTCTAAAACCGAACTGGCTGTCGGCCAGGTCGGGGCCCACCCTCTCCAGGTGTTTGACGAGGCGTGCGGCAATTACGCGCTCGAAGAGCTTGCCGGCCTCGTCGAGCAGAACGATGGGGCGGTACGCGGAGGGCGAGTCCGCCGGACGCCCGTCCTTTCTCAGGAGAACCAGTCGACCGGTTTTCCATTGTCGCGGAAACCGTCCCTGCTCGAGGCAGGTGTCGAGTAGCCTCCTGAATCTGGAGCCCAAGGCCCCGAGGGCGTACACCAAAGCGCGACCGGGTATTCCATCGGGTCCAGGGGCCGTGTTCTTGGCGCGGAGCCTCAACACGGCCCCGCCCAGCTCCCCCTCGGACACCGCCGGCACCGCAGCGTCCTCGTCCTCCTCGGTCGCAATCGGCGCCATCGTCGGAGGAGTGTGCTCCGGCCTGTTCGGGAACAGAGCCGCGACCACATTGTTCACCAGCTGGGGCTGGAGACTCTGCGTCAGTGGGGAGGCAAGGGGGCGCAGCTTACCCCTGACCATGCGGTACGGCCGTCCCCATGGATCACGGTCCAGAGTCCCCAGCAACTCCTGTCTGGCCGCGGCCTTGGCCCGACTGATGGCCGCCTTCAAAGCCCGCTTTGCGCTCCTGTACGCGTCGTATCGCAGCGCCTCGCCGGCTTCGTCCCGCCGTCTCCTCCGACGTTGCCTAGCGTACTGGCGTCTCGCGGCCGCGCATGACGTGCGCAACTCGGCGATTTCGGTAGACCACCAGTACACCTGTCCTCTCGGCGGCCGAGGCCCCGTCCGAGGCATCGACGCGTCGCATATGCGCGTCAACGACGCTCGCAGCGACTCTGCCTCCTCGTCCACATTTGAAGCGCCATCGGTCGAAGGCTCCCCCCAAGTCTCAACCAGGGAAGCCTCCTTCAGAAGCTCCTTGTCGAGGCGCTTCAACACCCAACGCGGGCCGCCGGCCTGGTACGACCGAACCGGTGCCGCTGACAGTGTGCCGCGGACGCTGAATTTTATGTACCGATGATCGGACAGCGTCTCCACATCTTCCGACACCGCCCAGTCGTGGACGCGGCGCGCCAGTGCGGGGCTAGCGAACGTAACGTCCACTATAGACCCGCCCCGTTGGCGCACGCACGTGTCGACCGACCCTCGGTTGAGGAGGCACAGTCCCGCCGCCATAGCCCACTGCTCCAACACAGCACCCCGCGCGTCAGTGACGGGAGATCCCCACGCCTCAGATTTGGCGTTGAGATCACCCATCACCAGAGCGGGGTGGCGACTCCGGCCCAGGAGAGCCCCGACCTCGTCCAGAAACCTCTCGAAATCGGAGAGGTTTCTATTGGGGGAGAAGTAGACACCTATGGTCGTGATCTCCCCCAGCAGGGCCGCGACGCATCCACGACCCTTCGCTACGTTTACGAAAGGCGGGGAGCCGGCGGAGCCCTGACGGAACAGGGCCACGGAGCCGTCACTCGCCGCCGCCCAGTTCTCATTGTCGGGGACGAAGTAAGGCTCCGCGACCGCGGCCACCTGGGTCGACCACTCCGCCATAGTCTGCAGGAGTAAGTCCTGCGCTCTGGCGCAGTGGTTCAGGTTCGCCTGTACTATGTTGAGGGCCATTTACACTGGCGGCCGTACGTCCTCCTCCATCGCCACTGAGGGCTGCGGGGGACCGCCCGATTGTGCGGGCGGCCCTTTCGCTCCGGCGGAGGCAGTTTTCTTCCCCCCTTTGTTCTTGGATGGGGGGGCTGTGCATGCCTTGCTGCCCATTCGGTGATCCGCAGGTCTACTGGCTGCGGAGCACAGTGCACAGTGCGGGAGGGCCGAGCAGCAGCTCGCCTTGTGGCCCGCTTGACCGCAGCGGTAGCATTGCTCGCTACGGTCCACGTCGGAGGCGCACTGCACTCGCACGTGCCCGATCTCCAGGCACCGGTAACAGCGCAAGGGTCTCGGCTCGAGCAGCCTAACCTGAGCCGAGACCCATCCCACCAGCAGACGTCCGCTGTCGGCGACCTTCTTCGCCGCCGCAACCGGACAGCGCACCACAACACTGGCGAGGCCAGACCGATCGCTTCTGAGTTCGCCCGACCGAACGCCGTCCTCTGGGCATCCGCCGACACGTGCGACGGCCGCTCTCACATCTTCGGCGGGTTGAGATATGTCCAGGCCGGAGATGCGAAGCTCAGCGCACTTCGTAGGCCTGGAGACCCGAACGTCCTCCGCCTTGAAAAGTTCCCGCAGCTTCTGCGCGAGAACGTCCGCCTTATCGCCACTCGTAGAGCCCGGCACCTGGAGCATGCGCGCCCCCGTGGCCGCCTGCCTGAGTCGCAGGGACGGTATTCCTAGGGCAGCGATGTCGATGCTGCCCTGGGCCGCGGCGAGGGCCTTCCCGTAGGTCAGGCCGCGGTCTTCGGCTCCCGGCTGCAGCGTGATGACCACGGCCGTCGACCGAGGCGGGCGAAGCCTCACCTTATGCGGGGCGGGGGCGGTCTTTGCAGGTTCCGCCCCAGACGCCTTGCCCTTTCGACCCCTTTTTACCACGGTAGTCCAGGGCTGGTCCATGGACTCCGGTGGAGGCGGCAGCGCGCGGGGCTGCCGGGGGGTCTGTGCCGCCTTTTTAGCGGCCACCGCCGGCTTCGTGGCAGTAGTCTGCCCCTTCTTCCCCCTTTGGGGTTTGGAGGTATCCGTAGGCTGCGTGCCGCCGTCGGGACGAGGGCCGGCCGTCGACGACGGCCTGTGCAGCCTACTGTCGCCAGCTAACGCTGGACGGACCCGTTTGGCTGGGAGGAGTCTATCCTCCAGCGCCTCCAACCTCGCATTCATCATGGTCCCCGCGTGGACCATGAAGGTGCGGAGAAGCTCCTCCGTTTCCATTGGGGAAGAGGATGGCCGCTGCGTCTGCGGTGGAGGGAGGACCTCCACAGGCTCAGTCACAGGGAGAGCGGCGCTCTGCCGCTCGGTGACCCGCTCGAGTTGCGCCCGAAGGTCCGAGATCTCGGCCTCTAGGCGGACGATGTTCGCCTGCTGTCGAGCCGACACCTCGGATGCTGTCTGTGCGCTGAGCTCCTCAATGGACTCCGCCACCGACCCCGCTGCGTCCTTTAGGGCACGCACAAAGGTGCCCTTCAGGTTGCCGGACTTTGTGGCCACCATCCTGATGACCTCCACGCAGTCCAGCGCCTTCTTGGTCGGGTCCGAGCTCGAACTCGGTCCTACCACGCCCGCCGTCGACTTCTTGGGCCGAATCTTCTTCGCCATGGCGGCAACCTCCTCCTCATCCGCGAGCCTCAACTCCTCTCTCTTTGCGGACAGGAATTCGGACTTCGCCTTGGCCAAGCCCACGTACTGCCCGGTAGAGGGAGGACGACCCCTACCTCTTTTCGCCTTCTCCCCTTTTTTTTTCCCCGAATTCGAATTCGGGGCGGACTCCTGACTGGAGTCTGAACCCGAACTGATAATAGAACGGGGCCGCTTGCGGTCCAGCCAAAACCGGCTCCGACGTCCCAAAACTGGGGACTCCTTCCCACTATGTCTGGAGTCAGTCTCTGACCCCAGACGCATCTCCGCGTCGGCGGCCGAAGCCTCCGACCCACTAACGTCACTGATTTGGTTTTTATTAGTTCTATTCATTACAAATCCCACGAGTATGGGGGAAATATGTAGTCCACCCAGGCAGTGCCCCCTGTGCCTGGGTAACCCTAATACCGCTGGGAGGTCGGGCGGTATCCCAGGGTTGGCCACTCACGACTGATATGCCCCTCAGCCGCTCGATACCGAGCATCCTGACGCCGTGCAAGGCCCCAAAAGGGGGGCGCCTCAACGTCAGGAATTAGGGGTTTTTTTATAGAGGTGGACTCCTCGCGGTCCGGCCAATGAAGGCAAGACCCCCGCCCCCGAAGGGCTACGGTGTGGTAGCGGGGTTACTGGGCACCCGCCCCACAGCCTTTCGACTGTGGCCCCAACCTGCTCCAACGGTGTCCTGGTCCTAAATTAGGACGGACCCGTCTGTACTAATTTCCTCGTTCTCCGCTGTGCCCTCTGATCATTCAGAGGGACACGCGGAGAAACCCACCGTCTCGAATGCGAGATCCCACTCAATTGGGCCCCGCCTACGTTCCCTTCATTGCTCTCCACTGTGCCCTCTGCTCTTTCAGAGGGACACGCAGAGAAACGCCACTGTCTGGAAGGCGAAAGACCAAATTGGACTCTGCCTTCCTACCTTCGGTTTGCCAGGATATTAGCCAACAGCCACCAAGATCTCCCAAGAGAAGAGAAGTCGCTGACTGTTGCCCAGGGTGCACCGTCCCGGATCTGTCGTTGAGCCACCGTTCCCTGCGAACGTATCCACAGGGACAAATAGACCAGCGACAGCCCGGGCACTCGAGGAGGTTTCCCGGCCACGCCACCCCAACCTAACCTAACCTAACCTAACCTAACCTAACCTAACCTAACCTAACCTAACCTAACCTAACCTAACCTAACCTAACCTAACCTAACCTAACCTAACCTAACCTAACCTAACCTTTTTTTTTTTTTTTTTAACGTGGGGAAATCCTCATTGGATACCCTTCCGCTGGGGACAGGCGGAGGGTTATGCCGGACTCCTACCGGCTAAAACCCCACGGTGTTCCGTCTGCTCACTTCGCGCCAGGGTCACGGGTGCGCTGTTAGCATTCGTCCGCGACCCCGGCTGTGACGGCCCGCTAGTGCGGGCCCCGGTCTCTGGTTTGTTTGCCGGTCCTGGAGGGTGGGCGTCGCTCGGGAACACGCGAGCTGAGCGCCCATTTCTTCTTATGAGCCCTTATGGTTTGGTCGACGAACTTCCCCGCGTTCGCCGGCCGGGCTCATTTTATTGTGGGGGCAGATCGCGGGCGTAAGCCCGTCTTCTGCGCCCGGTTCGCCTGCGGCGCAGCGGGTCAGTAGCCTCCTGCTCTCTGGCCCGCTCCGCCGCTTCCTTCTGGAGCATCACACTCTGGCAGAAGGCCGTCACTGCTTTCCACGACCCCTCGTCACCGACCATAGCTCTCACTACAGCCGGCAAGGAGAGGTCGCTGCCTATTACGGCGCCGAGAGAGGCGCGCTGCTCCTCCCAGGCCGGACACGCTTCCAGCGTGTGCTGGGCCGTCTCCTCCGGGCAGCCGTCGCAGTGTGGACACACCGCGGTCGGCTCCCTCCCGATCCTGTGCAGGTACTTCCCGAAACAGCCATGTCCCGAGAGCACCTGCGTCGACCGGAAGGTCAGGACTCCGTGTCGTCTGTCCAGCCACTGGTTTAAGACCGGACGGACCGCCTCCACCGTCCTGGCTCCGGCGCCGGGACACCCCAGCCTCTGTCGCCACTCTTCGATCATGGCCCGGCGGAGCTCAGCGCGCTTCGCCTCCACCTCTCTCGGCGTCGGAACTCGTTCCCGTTCCGACTCCTCCTCCTCGCGCCAGTAGTGAACCGACGCGAGAACCTCCGCGTCCAGGTCCCAGGGGAGGGACGCCGCCAGCGCGCATGCCGCCGCGAAGGACACCGTGCGGTATCCTCGGCACGCCCTGATCGCCATCGCCCTCTGCGGAGCGCGCAGGTGGGCGACTGTGCGTCTGTTGAGGGCGCTCGCCCAAACGGGCGCCCCGTACAGGGCCATCGAGCGGACGACCCCGACGTACAGACGCCGACACGACACGTCCGGTCCCCCGAGATTTGGCAGCAGGCTCCCAAGAGCCGCCGCCGCGCTCAACACTTTCGGCGCCAAGCGGCGGAAGTGCGCCACAAAGGTCCATCGACCGTCCAGCACCAGGCCCAGGTATCGCATCGTCGGCTCTATACCGATGCGAACACCTCCCACAACGATGCCCGATCCCGCGGGTGGCGCTCTGCGAGGTCCGTGGAAGCACAGAGCCTCGGACTTGCCGAGGGCCACCTCGAGGCCTAGCCTGCGGATCCGACCCACTACGTGCGCCACGCCGGCGGTGGCGAGCAGGCGACACTCCCTGTACGTCTTGCCGCGGGCCGTGACCAACGTGTCGTCGGCGTAACAGGTCACGTCGACGCCGCGAAGGTTACCGCCCCGCAGCACCCAGTCGTAGCCGATGTTCCACAGGAGCGGCCCGAGGACCGACCCCTGCGGGACACCGCACGACATCTCGCGCCTGCACCACTCGTCCCGGCCAGGGTACGACACGTACCGATCCGACAGGTAGGCCCGGATCGTGTGGCGGAGGTAGCGGGGCACTCGGTGGTATTTGAGCGCCTCTCCTATACAACTCCAGGGCAGGCTGTTGAACGCATTGGCGATGTCGAGCGACACCGCCAACACGATCTCGCCCCGGGAGACCGCAACCTCCGCCAGGGCCTTCACCCTCAGGATGGCGTGGACGGTCGACCTTCCCCGTCTAAAACCGAACTGGCTGTCGGCCAGGTCGGGGCCCACCCTCTCCAGGTGTTTGACGAGGCGTGCGGCAATTACGCGCTCGAAGAGCTTGCCGGCCTCGTCGAGCAGAACGATGGGGCGGTACGCGGAGGGCGAGTCCGCCGGACGCCCGTCCTTTCTCAGGAGAACCAGTCGACCGGTTTTCCATTGTCGCGGAAACCGTCCCTGCTCGAGGCAGGTGTCGAGTAGCCTCCTGAATCTGGAGCCCAAGGCCCCGAGGGCGTACACCAAAGCGCGACCGGGTATTCCATCGGGTCCAGGGGCCGTGTTCTTGGCGCGGAGCCTCAAAACGGCCCCGCCCAGCTCCCCCTCGGACACCGCCGGCACCGCAGCGTCCTCGTCCTCCTCGGTCGCAATCGGCGCCATCGTCGGAGGAGTGTGCTCCGGCCTGTTCGGGAACAGAGCCGCGACCACATTGTTCACCAGCTGGGGCTGGAGACTCTGCGTCAGTGGGGAGGCAAGGGGGCGCAGCTTACCCCTGACCATGCGGTACGGCCGTCCCCATGGATCACGGTCCAGAGTCCCCAGCAATTCCTGTCTGGCCGCGGCCTTGGCCCGACTGATGGCCGCCTTCAGAGCCCGCTTTGCGCTCCTGTACGCGTCGTATCGCAGCGCCTCGCCGGCTTCGTCCCGCCGTCTCCTCCGACGTTGCCTAGCGTACTGACGTCTCGCGGCCGCGCATGACGTGCGTAACTCGGCGATTTCGGTAGACCACCAGTACACCTGTCCTCTCGGCGGCCGAGGCCCCGTCCGAGGCATCGACGCGTCGCATATGCGCGTCAACGACGCTCGCAGCGACTCTGCCTCCTCGTCCACATTTGAAGCGCCATCGGTCGAAGGCTCCCCCCAAGTCTCAACCAGGGAAGCCTCCTTCAGAAGCTCCTTGTCGAGGCGCTTCAACACCCAACGCGGGCCGCCGGCCTGGTACGACCGAACCGGTGCCGCTGACAGTGTGCCGCGGACGCTGAATTTTATGTACCGATGATCGGACAGCGTCTCCACATCTTCCGACACCGCCCAGTCGTGGACGCGGCGCGCCAGTGCGGGGCTAGCGAACGTAACGTCCACTATAGACCCGCCCCGTTGGCGCACGCACGTGTCGACCGACCCTCGGTTGAGGAGGCACAGTCCCGCCGCCACAGCCCACTGCTCCAACACAGCACCCCGCGCGTCAGTGACGGGAGATCCCCACGCCTCAGATTTGGCGTTGAGATCACCCATCACCAGAGCGGGGTGGCGACTCCGGCCCAGGAGAGCCCCGACCTCGTCCAGAAACCTCTCAAAATCGGAGAGGTTTCTATTGGGGGAGAAGTAGACACCTATGGTCGTGATCTCCCCCAGCAGGGCCGCGACGCATCCCCGACCCTTCGCTACGTTTACGAAAGGCGGGGAGCCGGCGGAGCCCTGACGGAACAGGGCCACGGAGCCGTCACTCGCCGCCGCCCAGTTCTCATTGTCGGGGACGAAGTAAGGCTCCGCGACCACGGCCACCTGGGTCGACCACTCCGCCATAGTCTGCAGGAGTAAGTCCTGCGCTCTGGCGCAGTGGTTCAGGTTCGCCTGTACTATGTTGAGGGCCATTTACACTGGCGGCCGTACGTCCTCCTCCATCGCCACTGAGGGCTGCGGGGGACCGCCCGATTGTGCGGGCGGCCCTTTCGCTCCGGCGGAGGCAGTTTTCTTCCCCCCTTTGTTCTTTGATGGGGGGGCTGTGCATGCCTTGCTGCCCATTCGGTGATCCGCAGGTCTACTGGCTGCGGAGCACAGTGCACAGTGCGGGAGGGCCGAGCAGCAGCTCGCCTTGTGGCCCGCTTGACCGCAGCGGTAGCATTGCTCGCTACGGTCCACGTCGGAGGCGCACTGCACTCGCACGTGCCCGATCTCCAGGCACCGGTAACAGCGCAAGGGTCTCGGCTCGAGCAGCCTAACCTGAGCCGAGACCCATCCCACCAGCAGACGTCCGCTGTCGGCGACCTTCTTCGCCGCCGCAACCGGACAGCGCACCACAACACTGGCGAGGCCAGACCGATCGTTTCTGAGTTCGCCCGACCGAACGCCGTCCTCTGGGCATCCGCCGACACGTGCGACGGCCGCTCTCACATCTTCGGCGGGTTGAGATATGTCCAGGCCGGAGATGCGAAGCTCAGCGCACTTCGTAGGCCTGGAGACCCGAACGTCCTCCGCCTTGAAAAGTTCCCGCAGCTTCTGCGCGAGGACGTCCGCCTTATCGCCACTCGTAGAGCCCGGCACCTGGAGCATGCGCGCCCCCGTGGCCGCCTGCCTGAGTCGCAGGGACGGTATTCCTAGGGCAGCGATGTCGATGCTGCCCTGGGCCGCGGCGAGGGCCTTCCCGTAGGTCAGGCCGCGGTCTTCGGCTCCCGGCTGCAGCGTGATGACCACGGCCGTCGACCGAGGCGGGCGAAGCCTCACCTTATGCGGGGCGGGGGCGGTCTTTGCAGGTTCCGCCCCAGACGCCTTGCCCTTTCGACCCCTTTTTACCACGGTAGTCCAGGGCTGGTCCATGGACTCCGGTGGAGGCGGCAGCGCGCGGGGCTGCCGGGGGGTCTGTGCCGCCTTTTTAGCGGCCACCGCCGGCTTCGTGGCAGTAGTCTGCCCCTTCTTCCCCCTTTGGGGTTTGGAGGTATCCGTAGGCTGCGTGCCGCCGTCGGGACGAGGGCCGGCCGTCGACGACGGCCTGTGCAGCCTACTGTCGCCAGCTAACGCTGGACGGACCCGTTTGGCTGGGAGGAGTCTATCCTCCAGCGCCTCCAACCTCGCATTCATCATGGTCCCCGCGTGGACCATGAAGGTGCGGAGAAGCTCCTCCGTTTCCATTGGGGAAGAGGATGGCCGCTGCGTCTGCGGTGGAGGGAGGACCTCCACAGGCTCAGTCACAGGGAGAGCGGCGCTCTGCCGCTCGGTGACCCGCTCGAGTTGCGCCCGAAGGTCCGAGATCTCGGCCTCTAGGCGGACGATGTTCGCCTGCTGTCGAGCCGACACCTCGGATGCTGTCTGTGCGCTGAGCTCCTCAATGGACTCCGCCACCGACCCCGCTGCGTCCTTTAGGGCACGCACAAAGGTGCCCTTTGTGGCCACCATCCTGATGACCTCCACGCAGTCCAGCGCCTTCTTGGTCGGGTCCGAGCTCAAACTCGGTCCTACCACGCCCGCCGTCGACCTCTTGGGCCGAATCTTCTTCGCCATGGCGGCAACCTCCTCCTCATCCGCGAGCCTCAACTCCTCTCTCTTTGCGGACAGGAATTCGGACTTCGCATTGGCCAAGCCCACGTACTGCCCGGTAGAGGGAGGACGACCCCTACCTCTTTTCGCCTTCTCCCCTTTTTTTTTCCCCGAATTCGAATTCGGGGCGGACTCCTGACTGGAGTCTGAACCCGAACTGATAATAGAACGGGGCCGCTTGCGGTCCAGCCAAAACCGGCTCCGACGTCCCAAAACTGGGGACTCCTTCCCACTATGTCTGGAGTCAGTCTCTGACCCCAGACGCATCCGCGTCGGCGGCCGAAGCCTCCGACCCACTAACGTCACTGATTTGGTTTTTATTAGTTCTATTCATTACAAATCCCACGAGTAAGGGGGAAATATGTAGTCCACCCAGGCAGTGCCCCCTGTGCCTGGGTAACCCTAATACCGCTGGGAGGTCGGGCGGTATCCCAGGGTTGGCCACTCACGACTGATATGCCCCTCAGCCGCTCGATACCGAGCATCCTGACGCCGTGCAAGGCCCCAAAAGGGGGGCGCCTCAGCGTCAGGAATTAGGGGTTTTTTTATAGAGGTGGACTCCTCGCGGTCCGGCCAATGAAGGCAAGACCCCCGCCCCCGAAGGGCTACGGTGTGGTAGCGGGGTTATTGGGCACCCGCCCCACAGCCTTTCGACTGTGGCCCCAACCTGCTCCAACGGTGTCCTGGTCCTAAATTAGGACGGACCCGTCTGTACTAATTTCCTCGTTCTCCGCTGTGCCCTCTGATCATTCAGAGGGACACGCGGAGAAACCCACCGTCTCGAATGCGAGAGCCCACTCAATTGGGCCCCGCCTACGTTCCCTTCATTGCTCTCCACTGTGCCCTCTGCTCTTTCAGAGGGACACGCGGAGAAACGCCACTGTCTGGAAGGCGAAAGACCAAATTGGACTCTGCCTTCCTACCTTCGGTTTGCCAGGATATTAGCCAACAGCCACCAAGATCTCCCAAGAGAAGAGAAGTCGCTGACTGTTGCCCAGGGTGCACCGTCCCGGATCTGTCGTTGAGCCACCGTTCCCTGCGGACGTATCCACAGGGACAAATAGACCAGCGACAGCCCGGGCACTCGAGGAGGTTTCCCGGCCACGCCACCCCAACCTAACCTAACCTAACCTAACCTTTTTTTTTTTTTTTTAACGTGGGGAAATCCTCATTGGATACCCTTCCGCTGGGGACAGGCGGAGGGTTATGCCGGACTCCTACCGGCTAAAACCCCACGGTGTTCCGTCTGCTCACTTCGCGCCAGGGTCACGGGTGCGCTGTTAGCATTCGTCCGCGACCCCGGCTGTGACGGCCCGCTAGTGCGGGCCCCGGTCTCTGGTTTGTTTGCCGGTCCTGGAGGGTGGGCGTCGCTCGGGAACACGCGAGCTGAGCGCCCATTTCTTCTTATGAGCCCTTATGGTTTGGTCGACGAACTTCCCCGCGTTCGCCGGCCGGGCTCATTTTATTGTGGGGGCAGATCGCGGGCGTAAGCCCGTCTTCTGCGCCCGGTTCGCCTGCGGCGCAGCGGGTCAGTAGCCTCCTGCTCTCTGGCCCGCTCCGCCGCTTCCTTCTGGAGCATCACATTCTCGCAGAAGGTCGTCACTGCTTTCCACGACCCCTCGTCACCGACCATAGCTCTCACTACAGCTGGCAAGGAGAGGTCGCTGCCTATTACTGCGCCGAGAGAGGCGCGCTGCTCCTCCCAGGCCGGACACGCTTCCAGCGTGTGCTGGGCCGTCTCCTCCGGGCAGCCGTCGCAGTGTGGACACACCGCGGTCGGCTCCCTCCCGATCCTGTGCAGGTACTTCCCGAAACAGCCATGTCCCGAGAGCACCTGCGTCGACCGGAAGGTCAGGACTCCGTGTCGTCTGTCCAGCCACTGGTTTAAGACCGGACGGACCGCCTCCACCGTCCTGGCTCCGGCGCCGGGACACCCCAGCCTCTGTCGCCACTCTTCGATCATGGCCCGGCGGAGCTCAGCGCGCTTCGCCTCCACCTCTCTCGGCGTCGGAACTCGTTCCCGTTCCGACTCCTCCTCCTCGCGCCAGTAGTGAACCGACGCGAGAACCTCCGCGTCCAGGTCCCAGGGGAGGGACGCCGCCAGCGCGCATGCCGCCGCGAAGGACACCGTGCGGTATCCTCGGCACGCCCTGATCGCCATCGCCCTCTGCGGAGCGCGCAGGTGGGCGACTGTGCGTCTGTTGAGGGCGCTCGCCCAAACGGGCGCCCCGTACAGGGCCATCGAGCGGACGACCCCGACGTACAGACGCCGACACGACACGTCCGGTCCCCCGAGATTTGGCAGCAGGCTCCCAAGAGCCGCCGCCGCGCTCAACAGTTTCGGCGCCAAGCGGCGGAAGTGCGCCACAAAGGTCCATCGACCGTCCAGCACCAGGCCCAGGTATCGCATCGTCGGCTCTATACCGATGCGAACACCTCCCACAACGATGCCCGATCCCGCGGGTGGCGCTCTGCGAGGTCCGTGGAAGCACAGAGCCTCGGACTTGCCGAGGGCCACCTCGAGGCCTAGCCTGCGGATCCGACCCACTACGTGCGCCACGCCGGCGGTGGCGAGCAGGCGACACTCCCTGTACGTCTTGCCGCGGGCCGTCACCAACGTGTCGTCGGCGTAACAGGTCACGTCGACGCCGCGAAGGTTACCGCCCCGCAGCACCCAGTCGTAGCCGATGTTCCACAGGAGCGGGCCGAGGACCGACCCCTGCGGGACACCGCACGACATCTCGCGCCTGCACCACTCGTCCCGGCCAGGGTACGACACGTACCGATCCGACAGGTAGGCCCGGATCGTGTGGCGGAGGTAGCGGGGCACTCGGTGGTATTTGAGCGCCTCTCCTATACAACTCCAGGGCAGGCTGTTGAACGCATTGGCGATGTCGAGCGACACCGCCAACACGATCTCGCCCCGGGAGACCGCAACCTCCGCCAGGGCCTTCACCCTCAGGATGGCGTGGACGGTCGACCTTCCCCGTCTAAAACCGAACTGGCTGTCGGCCAGGTCGGGGCCCACCCTCTCCAGGTGTTTGACGAGGCGTGCGGCAATTACGCGCTCGAAGAGCTTGCCGGCCTCGTCGAGCAGAACGATGGGGCGGTACGCGGAGGGCGAGTCCGCCGGACGCCCGTCCTTTCTCAGGAGAACCAGTCGACCGGTTTTCCATTGTCGCGGAAACCGTCCCTGCTCGAGGCAGGTGTCGAGTAGCCTCCTGAATCTGGAGCCCAAGGCCCCGAGGGCGTACATCAAAGCGCGACCGGGTATTCCATCGGGTCCAGGGGCCGTGTTCTTGGCGCGGAGCCTCAACACGGCCCCGCCCAGCTCCCCCTCGGACACCGCCGGCACCGCAGCGTCCTCGTCCTCCTCGGTCGCAATCGGCGCCATCGTCGGAGGAGTGTGCTCCGGCCTGTTCGGGAACAGAGCCGCGACCACATTGTTCACCAGCTGGGGCTGGAGACTCTGCGTCAGTGGGGAGGCAAGGGGGCGCAGCTTACCCCTGACCATGCGGTACGGCCGTCCCCATGGATCACGGTCCAGAGTCCCCAGCAACTCCTGTCTGGCCGCGGCCTTGGCCCGACTGATGGCCGCCTTCAAAGCCCGCTTTGCGCTCCTGTACGCGTCGTATCGCAGCGCCTCGCCGGCTTCGTCCCGCCGTCTCCTCCGACGTTGCCTAGCGTACTGGCGTCTCGCGGCCGCGCATGACGTGCGCAGCTCGGCGATTTCGGTAGACCACCAGTACACCTGTCCTCTCGGCGGCCGAGGCCCCGTCCGAGGCATCGACGCGTCGCATATGCGCGTCAACGACGCTCGCAGCGACTCTGCCTCCTCGTCCACATTTGAAGCGCCATCGGTCGAAGGCTCCCCCCAAGTCTCAACCAGGGAAGCCTCCTTCAGACGCTCCTTGTCGAGGCGCTTCAACACCCAACGCGGGCCGCCGGTCTGGTACGACCGAACCGGTGCCGCTGACAGTGTGGGGACGCTGAATTTTATGTACCGATGATCGGACAGCGTCTCCACATCTTCCGACACCGCCCAGTCGTGGACGCGGCGCGCCAGTGCGGGGCTAGCGAACGTAACGTCCACTATAGACCCGCCCCGTTGGCGCACGCACATGTCGACCGACCCTCGGTTGAGGAGGCACAGTCCCGCCGCCACAGCCCACTGCTCCAACACAGCACCCCGCGCGTCAGTGACGGGAGATCCCCACGCCCCTGATTTGGCGTTGAGATCACCCATCACCAGAGCGGGGTGGCGACTCCGGCCCAGGAGAGCCCCGACCTCGTCCAGAAACCTCTCGAAATCGGAGAGGCTTCTATTGGGGGAGAAGTAGACACCTATGGTCGTGATCTCCCCCAGCAGGGCCGCGACGCATCCACGACCCTTCGCTACGTTTACGAAAGGCGGGGAGCCGGCGGAGCCCTGACGGAACAGGGCCACGGAGCCGTCACTCGCCGCCGCCCAGTTCTCATTGTCGGGGGCGAAGTAAGGCTCCGCGACCACGGCCACCTGGGTCGACCACTCCGCCATAGTCTGCAGGAGTAAGTCCTGCGCTCTGGCGCAGTGGTTCAGGTTCGCCTGTACTATGTTGAGGGCCATTTACACTGGCGGCCGTACGTCCTCCTCCATCGCCACTGAGGGCTGCGGGGGACCGCCCGATTGTGCGGGCGGCCCTTTCGCTCCGGCGGAGGCAGTTTTCTTCCCCCCTTTGTTCTTGGATGGGGGGGCTGTGCATGCCTTGCTGCCCATTCGGTGATCCGCAGGTCTACTGGCTGCGGAGCACAGTGCACAGTGCGGGAGGGCCGAGCAGCAGCTCGCCTTGTGGCCCGCTTGACCGCAGCGGTAGCATTGCTCGCTACGGTCCACGTCGGAGGCGCACTGCACTCGCACGTGCCCGATCTCCAGGCACCGGTAACAGCGCAAGGGTCTCGGCTCGAGCAGCCTAACCTGAGCCGAGACCCATCCCACCAGCAGACGTCCGCTGTCGGCGACCTTCTTCGCCGCCGCAACCGGACAGCGCACCACAACACTGGCGAGGCCAGACCGATCGCTTCTGAGTTCGCCCGACCGAACGCCGTCCTCTGGGCATCCGCCGACACGTGCGACGGCCGCTCTCACATCTTCGGCGGGTTGAGATATGTCCAGGCCGGAGATGCGAAGCTCAGCGCACTTCGTAGGCCTGGAGACCCGAACGTCCTCCGCCTTGAAAATTTCCCGCAGCTTCTGCGCGAGAACGTCCGCCTTATCGCCACTCGTAGAGCCCGGCACCTGGAGCATGCGCGCCCCCGTGGCCGCCTGCCTGAGTCGCAGGGACGGTATTCCTAGGGCAGCGATGTCGATGCTGCCCTGGGCCGCGGCGAGGGCCTTCCCGTAGGTCAGGCCGCGGTCTTCGGCTCCCGGCTGCAGCGTGATGACCACGGCCGTCGACCGAGGCGGGCGAAGCCTCACCTTATGCGGGGCGGGGGCGGTCTTTGCAGGTCCCGCCCCAGACGCCTTGCCCTTTCGACCCCTTTTTACCACGGTAGTCCAGGGCTGGTCCATGGACTCCGGTGGAGGCGGCAGCGCGCGGGGCTGCCGGGGGGTCTGTGCCGCCTTTTTAGTGGCCACCGCCGGCTTCGTGGCAGTAGTCTGCCCCTTCTTCCCCCTTTGGGGTTTGGAGGTATCCGTAGGCTGCGTGCCGCCGTCGGGACGAGGGCCGGCCGTCGACGACGGCCTGTGCAGCCTACTGTCGCCAGCTAACGCTGGACGGACCCGTTTGGCTGGGAGGAGTCTATCCTCCAGCGCCTCCAACCTCGCATTCATCATGGTCCCCGCGTGGACCATGAAGGTGCGGAGAAGCTCCTCCGTTTCCATTGGGGAAGAGGATGGCCGCTGCGTCTGCGGTGGAGGGAGGACCTCCACAGGCTCAGTCACAGGGAGAGCGGCGCTCTGCCGCTCGGTGACCCGCTCGAGTTGCGCCCGAAGGTCCGAGATCTCGGCCTCTAGGCGGACGATGTTCGCCTGCTGTCGAGCCGACACCTCGGATGCTGTCTGTGCGCTGAGCTCCTCAATGGACTCCGCCACCGACCCCGCTGCGTCCTTTAGGGCACGCACAAAGGTGCCCTTCAGGTTGCCGGACTTTGTGGCCACCATCCTGATGACCTCCACGCAGTCCAGCGCCTTCTTGGTCGGGTCCGAGCTCGAACTCGGTCCTACCACGCCCGCCGTCGACTTCTTGGGCCGAATCTTCTTCGCCATGGCGGCAACCTCCTCCTCATCCGCGAGCCTCAACTCCTCTCTCTTTGCGGACAGGAATTCGGACTTCGCCTTGGCCAAGCCCACGTACTGCCCGGTAGAGGGAGGACGACCCCTACCTCTTTTCGCCTTCTCCCCTTTTTTTTTTCCCGAATTCGAATTCGGGGCGGACTCCTGACTGGAGTCTGAACCCGAACTGATAATAGAACGGGGCCGCTTGCGGTCCAGCCAAAACCGGCTCCGACGTCCCAAAACTGGGGACTCCTTCCCACTATGTCTGGAGTCAGTCTCTGACCCCAGACGCATCTCCGCGTCGGCGGCCGAAGCCTCCGACCCACTAACGTCACTGATTTGGTTTTTATTAGTTCTATTCATTACAAATCCCACGAGTATGGGGGAAATATGTAGTCCACCCAGGCAGTGCCCCCTGTGCCTGGGTAACCCTAATACCGCTGGGAGGTCGGGCGGTATCCCAGGGTTGGCCACTCACGACTGATATGCCCCTCAGCCGCTCGATACCGAGCATCCTGACGCCGTGCAAGGCCCCAAAAGGGGGGCGCCTCAACGTCAGGAATTAGGGGTTTTTTTATAGAGGTGGACTCCTCGCGGTCCGGCCAATGAAGGCAAGACCCCCGCCCCCGAAGGGCTACGGTGTGGTAGCGGGGTTACTGGGCACCCGCCCCACAGCCTTTCGACTGTGGCCCCAACCTGCTCCAACGGTGTCCTGGTCCTAAATTAGGACGGACCCGTCTGTACTAATTTCCTCGTTCTCCGCTGTGCCCTCTGATCATTCAGAGGGACACGCGGAGAAACCCACCGTCTCGAATGCGAGAGCCCACTCAATTGGGCCCCGCCTACGTTCCCTTCATTGCTCTCCACTGTGCCCTCTGCTCTTTCAGAGGGACACGCAGAGAAACGCCACTGTCTGGAAGGCGAAAGACCAAATTGGACTCTGCCTTCCTACCTTCGGTTTGCCAGGATATTAGCCAACAGCCACCAAGATCTCCCAAGAGAAGAGAAGTCGCTGACTGTTGCCCAGGGTGCACCGTCCCGGATCTGTCGTTGAGCCACCGTTCCCTGCGAACGTATCCACAGGGACAAATAGACCAGCGACAGCCCGGGCACTCGAGGAGGTTTCCCGGCCACGCCACCCCAACCTAACCTTTTTTTTTTTTTTTTTAACGTGGGGAAATCCTCATTGGATACCCTTCCGCTGGGGACAGGCGGAGGGTTATGCCGGACTCCTACCGGCTAAAACCCCACGGTGTTCCGTCTGCTCACTTCGCGCCAGGGTCACGGGTGCGCTGTTAGCATTCGTCCGCGACCCCGGCTGTGACGGCCCGCTAGTGCGGGCCCCGGTCTCTGGTTTGTTTGCCGGTCCTGGAGGGTGGGCGTCGCTCGGGAACACGCGAGCTGAGCGCCCATTTCTTCTTATGAGCCCTTATGGTTTGGTCGACGAACTTCCCCGCGTTCGCCGGCCGGGCTCATTTTATTGTGGGGGCAGATCGCGGGCGTAAGCCCGTCTTCTGCGCCCGGTTCGCCTGCGGCGCAGCGGGTCAGTAGCCTCCTGCTCTCTGGCCCGCTCCGCCGCTTCCTTCTGGAGCATCACACTCTCGCAGAAGGCCGTCACTGCTTTCCACGACCCCTCGTCACCGACCATAGCTCTCACTACAGCCGGCAAGGAGAGGTCGCTGCCTATTACGGCGCCGAGAGAGGCGCGCTGCTCCTCCCAGGCCGGACACGCTTCCAGCGTGTGCTGGGCCGTCTCCTCCGGGCAGCCGTCGCAGTGTGGACACACCGCGGTCGGCTCCCTCCCGATCCTGTGCAGGTACTTCCCGAAACAGCCATGTCCCGAGAGCACCTGCGTCGACCGGAAGGTCAGGACTCCGTGTCGTCTGTCCAGCCACTGGTTTAAGACCGGACGGACCGCCTCCACCGTCCTGGCTCCGGCGCCGGGACACCCCAGCCTCTGTCGCCACTCTTCGATCATGGCCCGGCGGAGCTCAGCGCGCTTCGCCTCCACCTCTCTCGGCGTCGGAACTCGTTCCCGTTCCGACTCCTCCTCCTCGCGCCAGTAGTGAACCGACGCGAGAACCTCCGCGTCCAGGTCCCAGGGGAGGGACGCCGCCAGCGCGCATGCCGCCGCGAAGGACACCGTGCGGTATCCTCGGCACGCCCTGATCTGTTGTCGCGTCTGTTGAGGGCGCTCGCCCAAACGGGCGCCCCGTACAGGGCCATCGAGCGGACGACCCCGACGTACAGACGCCGACACGACACGTCCGGTCCCCCGAGATTTGGCAGCAGGCTCCCAAGAGCCGCCGCCGCGCTCAACAGTTTCGGCGCCAAGCGGCGGAAGTGCGCCACAAAGGTCCATCGACCGTCCAGCACCAGGCCCAGGTATCGCATCGTCGGCTCTATACCGATGCGAACACCTCCCACAACGATGCCCGATCCCGCGGGTGGCGCTCTGCGAGGTCCGTGGAAGCACAGAGCCTCGGACTTGCCGAGGGCCACCTCGAGGCCTAGCCTGCGGATCCGACCCACTACGTGCGCCACGCCGGCGGTGGCGAGCAGGCGACACTCCCTGTACGTCTTGCCGCGGGCCGTCACCAACGTGTCGTCGGCGTAACAGGTCACGTCGACGCCGCGAAGGTTACCGCCCCGCAGCACCCAGTCGTAGCCGATGTTCCACAGGAGCGGGCCGAGGACCGACCCCTGCGGGACACCGCACGACATCTCGCGCCTGCACCACTCGTCCCGGCCAGGGTACGACACGTACCGATCCGACAGGTAGGCCCGGATCGTGTGGCGGAGGTAGCGGGGCACTCGGTGGTATTTGAGCGCCTCTCCTATACAACTCCAGGGCAGGCTGTTGAACGCATTGGCGATGTCGAGCGACACCGCCAACACGATCTCGCCCCGGGAGACCGCAACCTCCGCCAGGGCCTTCACCCTCAGGATGGCGTGGACGGTCGACCTTCCCCGTCTAAAACCGAACTGGCTGTCGGCCAGGTCGGGGCCCACCCTCTCCAGGTGTTTGACGAGGCGTGCGGCAATTACGCGCTCGAAGAGCTTGCCGGCCTCGTCGAGCAGAACGATGGGGCGGTACGCGGAGGGCGAGTCCGCCGGACGCCCGTCCTTTCTCAGGAGAACCAGTCGACCGGTTTTCCATTGTCGCGGAAACCGTCCCTGCTCGAGGCAGGTGTCGAGTAGCCTCCTGAATCTGGAGCCCAAGGCCCCGAGGGCGTACACCAAAGCGCGACCGGGTATTCCATCGGGTCCAGGGGCCGTGTTCTTGGCGCGGAGCCTCAACACGGCCCCGCCCAGCTCCCCCTCGGACACCGCCGGCACCGCAGCGTCCTCGTCCTCCTCGGTCGCAATCGGCGCCATCGTCGGAGGAGTGTGCTCCGGCCTGTTCGGGAACAGAGCCGCGACCACATTGTTCACCAGCTGGGGCTGGAGACTCTGCGTCAGTGGGGAGGCAAGGGGGCGCAGCTTACCCCTGACCATGCGGTACGGCCGTCCCCATGGATCACGGTCCAGAGTCCCCAGCAACTCCTGTCTGGCCGCGGCCTTGGCCCGACTGATGGCCGCCTTCAAAGCCCGCTTTGCGCTCCTGTACGCGTCGTATCGCAGCGCCTCGCCGGCTTCGTCCCGCCGTCTCCTCCGACGTTGCCTAGCGTACTGGCGTCTCGCGGCCGCGCATGACGTGCGCAACTCGGCGATTTCGGTAGACCACCAGTACACCTGTCCTCTCGGCGGCCGAGGCCCCGTCCGAGGCATCGACGCGTCGCATATGCGCGTCAACGACGCTCGCAGCGACTCTGCCTCCTCGTCCACATTTGAAGCGCCATCGGTCGAAGGCTCCCCCCAAGTCTCAACCAGGGAAGCCTCCTTCAGACGCTCCTTGTCGAGGCGCTTCAACACCCAACGCGGGCCGCCGGTCTGGTACGACCGAACCGGTGCCGCTGACAGTGTGCCGCGGACGCTGAATTTTATGTACCGATGATCGGACAGCGTCTCCACATCTTCCGACACCGCCCAGTCGTGGACGCGGCGCGCCAGTGCGGGGCTAGAGAACGTAACGTCCACTATAGACCCGCCCCGTTGGCGCACGCACGTGTCGACCGACCCTCGGTTGAGGAGGCACAGTCCCGCCGCCACAGCCCACTGCTCCAACACAGCACCCCGCGCGTCAGTGACGGGAGATCCCCACGCCTCAGATTTGGCGTTGAGATCACCCATCACCAGAGCGGGGTGGCGACTCCGGCCCAGGAGAGCCCCGACCTCGTCCAGAAACCTCTCGAAATCGGAGAGGTTTCTATTGGGGGAGAAGTAGACACCTATGGTCGTGATCTCCCCCAGCAGGGCCGCGACGCATCCACGACCCTTCGCTACGTTTACGAAAGGCGGGGAGCCGGCGGAGCCCTGACGGAACAGGGCCACGGAGCCGTCACTCGCCGCCGCCCAGTTCTCATTGTCGGGGACGAAGTAAGGCTCCGCGACCGCGGCCACCTGGGTCGACCACTCCGCCATAGTCTGCAGGAGTAAGTCCTGCGCTCTGGCGCAGTGGTTCAGGTTCGCCTGTACTATGTTGAGGGCCATTTACACTGGCGGCCGTACGTCCTCCTCCATCGCCACTGAGGGCTGCGGGGGACCACCCGATTGTGCGGGCGGCCCTTTCGCTCCGGCGGAGGCAGTTTTCTTCCCCCCTTTGTTCTTTGGTGGGGGGGCTGTGCATGCCTTGCTGCCCATTCGGTGATCCGCAGGTCTACTGGCTGCGGAGCACAGTGCACAGTGCGGGAGGGCCGAGCAGCAGCTCGCCTTGTGGCCCGCTTGACCGCAGCGGTAGCATTGCTCGCTACGGTCCACGTCGGAGGCGCACTGCACTCGCACGTGCCCGATCTCCAGGCACCGGTAACAGCGCAAGGGTCTCGGCTCGAGCAGCCTAACCTGAGCCGAGACCCATCCCACCAGCAGACGTCCGCTGTCGGCGACCTTCTTCGCCGCCGCAACCGGACAGCGCACCACAACACTGGCGAGGCCAGACCGATCGCTTCTGAGTTCGCCCGACCGAACGCCGTCCTCTGGGCATCCGCCGACACGTGCGACGGCCGCTCTCACATCTTCGGCGGGTTGAGATATGTCCAGGCCGGAGATGCGAAGCTCAGCGCACTTCGTAGGCCTGGAGACCCGAACGTCCTCCGCCTTGAAAAGTTCCCGCAGCTTCTGCGCGAGAACGTCCGCCTTATCGCCACTCGTAGAGCCCGGCACCTGGAGCATGCGCGCCCCCGTGGCCGCCTGCCTGAGTCGCAGGGACGGTATTCCTAGGGCAGCGATGTCGATGCTGCCCTGGGCCGCGGCGAGGGCCTTCCCGTAGGTCAGGCCGCGGTCTTCGGCTCCCGGCTGCAGCGTGATGACCACGGCCGTCGACCGAGGCGGGCGAAGCCTCACCTTATGCGGGGCGGGGGCGGTCTTTGCAGGTTCCGCCCCAGACGCCTTGCCCTTTCGACCCCTTCTTACCACGGTAGTCCAGGGCTGGTCCATGGACTCCGGTGGAGGCGGCAGCGCGCGGGGCTGCCGGGGGGTCTGTGCCGCCTTTTTAGCGGCCACCGCCGGCTTCGTGGCAGTAGTCTGCCCCTTCTTCCCCCTTTGGGGTTTGGAGGTATCCGTAGGCTGCGTGCCGCCGTCGGGACGAGGGCCGGCCGTCGACGACGGCCTGTGCAGCCTACTGTCGCCAGCTAACGCTGGACGGACCCGTTTGGCTGGGAGGAGTCTATCCTCCAGCGCCTCCAACCTCGCATTCATCATGGTCCCCGCGTGGACCATGAAGGTGCGGAGAAGCTCCTCCGTTTCCATTGGGGAAGAGGATGGCCGCTGCGTCTGCGGTGGAGGGAGGACCTCCACAGGCTCAGTCACAGGGAGAGCGGCGCTCTGCCGCTCGGTGACCCGCTCGAGTTGCGCCCGAAGGTCCGAGATCTCGGCCTCTAGGCGGACGATGTTCGCCTGCTGTCGAGCCGACACCTCGGATGCTGTCTGTGCGCTGAGCTCCTCAATGGACTCCGCCACCGACCCCGCTGCGTCCTTTAGGGCACGCACAAAGGTGCCCTTCAGGTTGCCGGACTTTGTGGCCACCATCCTGATGACCTCCACGCAGTCCAGCGCCTTCTTGGTCGGGTCCGAGCTCGAACTCGGTCCTACCACGCCCGCCGTCGACTTCTTGGGCCGAATCTTCTTCGCCATGGCGGCAACCTCCTCCTCATCCGCGAGCCTCAACTCCTCTCTCTTTGCGGACAGGAATTCGGACTTCGCCTTGGCCAAGCCCACGTACTGCCCGGTAGAGGGAGGACGACCCCTACCTCTTTTCGCCTTCTCCCCTTTTTTTTTTCCCGAATTCGAATTCGGGGCGGACTCCTGACTGGAGTCTGAACCCGAACTGATAATAGAACGGGGCCGCTTGCGGTCCAGCCAAAACCGGCTCCGACGTCCCAAAACTGGGGACTCCTTCCCACTATGTCTGGAGTCAGTCTCTGACCCCAGACGCATCTCCGCGTCGGCGGCCGAAGCCTCCGACCCACTAACGTCACTGATTTGGTTTTTATTAGTTCTATTCATTACAAATCCCACGAGTATGGGGGAAATATGTAGTCCACCCAGGCAGTGCCCCCTGTGCCTGGGTAACCCTAATACCGCTGGGAGGTCGGGCGGTATCCCAGGGTTGGCCACTCACGACTGATATGCCCCTCAGCCGCTCGATACCGAGCATCCTGACGCCGTGCAAGGCCCCAAAAGGGGGGCGCCTCAACGTCAGGAATTAGGGGTTTTTTTATAGAGGTGGACTCCTCGCGGTCCGGCCAATGAAGGCAAGACCCCCGCCCCCGAAGGGCTACGGTGTGGTAGCGGGGTTACTGGGCACCCGCCCCACAGCCTTTCGACTGTGGCCCCAACCTGCTCCAACGGTGTCCTGGTCCTAAATTAGGACGGACCCGTCTGTACTAATTTCCTCGTTCTCCGCTGTGCCCTCTGATCATTCAGAGGGACACGCGGAGAAACCCACCGTCTCGAATGCGAGAGCCCACTCAATTGGGCCCCGCCTACGTTCCCTTCATTGCTCTCCACTGTGCCCTCTGCTCTTTCAGAGGGACACGCGGAGAAACGCCACTGTCTGGAAGGCGAAAGACCAAATTGGACTCTGCCTTCCTACCTTCGGTTTGCCAGGATATTAGCCAACAGCCACCAAGATCTCCCAAGAGAAGAGAAGTCGCTGACTGTTGCCCAGGGTGCACCGTCCCGGATCTGTCGTTGAGCCACCGTTCCCTGCGGACGTATCCACAGGGACAAATAGACCAGCGACAGCCCGGGCACTCGAGGAGGTTTCCCGGCCACGCCACCCCAACCTAACCTAACCTAACCTAACCTTTTTTTTTTTTTTTTAACGTGGGGAAATCCTCATTGGATACCCTTCCGCTGGGGACAGGCGGAGGGTTATGCCGGACTCCTACCGGCTAAAACCCCACGGTGTTCCGTCTGCTCACTTCGCGCCAGGGTCACGGGTGCGCTGTTAGCATTCGTCCGCGACCCCGGCTGTGACGGCCCGCTAGTGCGGGCCCCGGTCTCTGGTTTGTTTGCCGGTCCTGGAGGGTGGGCGTCGCTCGGGAACACGCGAGCTGAGCGCCCATTTCTTCTTATGAGCCCTTATGGTTTGGTCGACGAACTTCCCCGCGTTCGCCGGCCGGGCTCATTTTATTGTGGGGGCAGATCGCGGGCGTAAGCCCGTCTTCTGCGCCCGGTTCGCCTGCGGCGCAGCGGGTCAGTAGCCTCCTGCTCTCTGGCCCGCTCCGCCGCTTCCTTCTGGAGCATCACATTCTCGCAGAAGGTCGTCACTGCTTTCCACGACCCCTCGTCACCGACCATAGCTCTCACTACAGCTGGCAAGGAGAGGTCGCTGCCTATTACTGCGCCGAGAGAGGCGCGCTGCTCCTCCCAGGCCGGACACGCTTCCAGCGTGTGCTGGGCCGTCTCCTCCGGGCAGCCGTCGCAGTGTGGACACACCGCGGTCGGCTCCCTCCCGATCCTGTGCAGGTACTTCCCGAAACAGCCATGTCCCGAGAGCACCTGCGTCGACCGGAAGGTCAGGACTCCGTGTCGTCTGTCCAGCCACTGGTTTAAGACCGGACGGACCGCCTCCACCGTCCTGGCTCCGGCGCCGGGACACCCCAGCCTCTGTCGCCACTCTTCGATCATGGCCCGGCGGAGCTCAGCGCGCTTCGCCTCCACCTCTCTCGGCGTCGGAACTCGTTCCCGTTCCGACTCCTCCTCCTCGCGCCAGTAGTGAACCGACGCGAGAACCTCCGCGTCCAGGTCCCAGGGGAGGGACGCCGCCAGCGCGCATGCCGCCGCGAAGGACACCGTGCGGTATCCTCGGCACGCCCTGATCGCCATCGCCCTCTGCGGAGCGCGCAGGTGGGCGACTGTGCGTCTGTTGAGGGCGCTCGCCCAAACGGGCGCCCCGTACAGGGCCATCGAGCGGACGACCCCGACGTACAGACGCCGACACGACACGTCCGGTCCCCCGAGATTTGGCAGCAGGCTCCCAAGAGCCGCCGCCGCGCTCAACAGTTTCGGCGCCAAGCGGCGGAAGTGCGCCACAAAGGTCCATCGACCGTCCAGCACCAGGCCCAGGTATCGCATCGTCGGCTCTATACCGATGCGAACACCTCCCACAACGATGCCCGATCCCGCGGGTGGCGCTCTGCGAGGTCCGTGGAAGCACAGAGCCTCGGACTTGCCGAGGGCCACCTCGAGGCCTAGCCTGCGGATCCGACCCACTACGTGCGCCACGCCGGCGGTGGCGAGCAGGCGACACTCCCTGTACGTCTTGCCGCGGGCCGTCACCAACGTGTCGTCGGCGTAACAGGTCACGTCAACGCCGCGAAGGTTACCGCCCCGCAGCACCCAGTCGTAGCCGATGTTCCACAGGAGCGGGCCGAGGACCGACCCCTGCGGGACACCGCACGACATCTCGCGCCTGCACCACTCGTCCCGGCCAGGGTACGACACGTACCGATCCGACAGGTAGGCCCGGATCGTGTGGCGGAGGTAGCGGGGCACTCGGTGGTATTTGAGCGCCTCTCCTATACAACTCCAGGGCAGGCTGTTGAACGCATTGGCGATGTCGAGCGACACCGCCAACACGATCTCGCCCCGGGAGACCGCAACCTCCGCCAGGGCCTTCACCCTCAGGATGGCGTGGACGGTCGACCTTCCCCGTCTAAAACCGAACTGGCTGTCGGCCAGGTCGGGGCCCACCCTCTCCAGGTGTTTGACGAGGCGTGCGGCAATTACGCGCTCGAAGAGCTTGCCGGCCTCGTCGAGCAGAACGATGGGGCGGTACGCGGACGGCGAGTCCGCCGGACGCCCGTCCTTTCTCAGGAGAACCAGTCGACCGGTTTTCCATTGTCGCGGAAACCGTCCCTGCTCGAGGCAGGTGTCGAGTAGCCTCCTGAATCTGGAGCCCAAGGCCCCGAGGGCGTACATCAAAGCGCGACCGGGTATTCCATCGGGTCCAGGGGCCGTGTTCTTGGCGCGGAGCCTCAACACGGCCCCGCCCAGCTCCCCCTCGGACACCGCCGGCACCGCAGCGTCCTCGTCCTCCTCGGTCGCAATCGGCGCCATCGTCGGAGGAGTGTGCTCCGGCCTGTTCGGGAACAGAGCCGCGACCACATTGTTCACCAGCTGGGGCTGGAGACTCTGCGTCAGTGGGGAGGCAAGGGGGCGCAGCTTACCCCTGACCATGCGGTACGGCCGTCCCCATGGATCACGGTCCAGAGTCCCCAGCAACTCCTGTCTGGCCGCGGCCTTGGCCCGACTGATGGCCGCCTTCAAAGCCCGCTTTGCGCTCCTGTACGCGTCGTATCGCAGCGCCTCGCCGGCTTCGTCCCGCCGTCTCCTCCGACGTTGCCTAGCGTACTGGCGTCTCGCGGCCGCGCATGACGTGCGCAGCTCGGCGATTTCGGTAGACCACCAGTACACCTGTCCTCTCGGCGGCCGAGGCCCCGTCCGAGGCATCGACGCGTCGCATATGCGCGTCAACGACGCTCGCAGCGACTCTGCCTCCTCGTCCACATTTGAAGCGCCATCGGTCGAAGGCTCCCCCCAAGTCTCAACCAGGGAAGCCTCCTTCAGACGCTCCTTGTCGAGGCGCTTCAACACCCAACGCGGGCCGCCGGTCTGGTACGACCGAACCGGTGCCGCTGACAGTGTGGGGACGCTGAATTTTATGTACCGATGATCGGACAGCGTCTCCACATCTTCCGACACCGCCCAGTCGTGGACGCGGCGCGCCAGTGCGGGGCTAGCGAACGTAACGTCCACTATAGACCCGCCCCGTTGGCGCACGCACGTGTCGACCGACCCTCGGTTGAGGAGGCACAGTCCCGCCGCCACGGCCCACTGCTCCAACACAGCACCCCGCGCGTCAGTGACGGGAGATCCCCACGCCCCTGATTTGGCGTTGAGATCACCCATCACCAGAGCGGGGTGGCGACTCCGGCCCAGGAGAGCCCCGACCTCGTCCAGAAACCTCTCGAAATCGGAGAGGTTTCTATTGGGGGAGAAGTAGACACCTATGGTCGTGATCTCCCCCAGCAGGGCCGCGACGCATCCACGACCCTTCGCTACGTTTACGAAAGGCGGGGAGCCGGCGGAGCCCTGACGGAACAGGGCCACGGAGCCGTCACTCGCCGCCGCCCAGTTCTCATTGTCGGGGACGAAGTAAGGCTCCGCGACCGCGGCCACCTGGGTCGACCACTCCGCCATAGTCTGCAGGAGTAAGTCCTGCGCTCTGGCGCAGTGGTTCAGGTTCGCCTGTACTATGTTGAGGGCCATTTACACTGGCGGCCGTACGTCCTCCTCCATCGCCACTGAGGGCTGCGGGGGACCGCCCGATTGTGCGGGCGGCCCTTTCGCTCCGGCGGAGGCAGTTTTCTTCCCCCCTTTGTTCTTGGATGGGGGGGGGGCTGTGCATGCCTTGCTGCCCATTCGGTGATCCGCAGGTCTACTGGCTGCGGAGCACAGTGCACAGTGCGGGAGGGCCGAGCAGCAGCTCGCCTTGTGGCCCGCTTGACCGCAGCGGTAGCATTGCTCGCTACGGTCCACGTCGGAGGCGCACTGCACTCGCACGTGCCCGATCTCCAGGCACCGGTAACAGCGCAAGGGTCTCGGCTCGAGCAGCCTAACCTGAGCCGAGACCCATCCCACCAGCAGACGTCCGCTGTCGGCGACCTTCTTCGCCGCCGCAACCGGACAGCGCACCACAACACTGGCGAGGCCAGACCGATCGCTTCTGAGTTCGCCCGACCGAACGCCGTCCTCTGGGCATCCGCCGACACGTGCGACGGCCGCTCTCACATCTTCGGCGGGTTGAGATATGTCCAGGCCGGAGATGCGAAGCTCAGCGCACTTCGTAGGCCTGGAGACCCGAACGTCCTCCGCCTTGAAAAGTTCCCGCAGCTTCTGCGCGAGAACGTCCGCCTTATCGCCACTCGTAGAGCCCGGCACCTGGAGCATGCGCGCCCCCGTGGCCGCCTGCCTGAGTCGCAGGGACGGTATTCCTAGGGCAGCGATGTCGATGCTGCCCTGGGCCGCGGCGAGGGCCTTCCCGTAGGTCAGGCCGCGGTCTTCGGCTCCCGGCTGCAGCGTGATGACCACGGCCGTCGACCGAGGCGGGCGAAGCCTCACCTTATGCGGGGCGGGGGCGGTCTTTGCAGGTTCCGCCCCAGACGCCTTGCCCTTTCGACCCCTTTTTACCACGGTAGTCCAGGGCTGGTCCATGGACTCCGGTGGAGGCGGCAGCGCGCGGGGCTGCCGGGGGGTCTGTGCCGCCTTTTTAGCGGCCACCGCCGGCTTCGTGGCAGTAGTCTGCCCCTTCTTCCCCCTTTGGGGTTTGGAGGTATCCGTAGGCTGCGTGCCGCCGTCGGGACGAGGGCCGGCCGTCGACGACGGCCTGTGCAGCCTACTGTCGCCAGCTAACGCTGGACGGACCCGTTTGGCTGGGAGGAGTCTATCCTCCAGCGCCTCCAACCTCGCATTCATCATGGTCCCCGCGTGGACCATGAAGGTGCGGAGAAGCTCCTCCGTTTCCATTGGGGAAGAGGATGGCCGCTGCGTCTGCGGTGGAGGGAGGACCTCCACAGGCTCAGTCACAGGGAGAGCGGCGCTCTGCCGCTCGGTGACCCGCTCGAGTTGCGCCCGAAGGTCCGAGATCTCGGCCTCTAGGCGGACGATGTTCGCCTGCTGTCGAGCCGACACCTCGGATGCTGTCTGTGCGCTGAGCTCCTCAATGGACTCCGCCACCGACCCCGCTGCGTCCTTTAGGGCACGCACAAAGGTGCCCTTCAGGTTGCCGGACTTTGTGGCCACCATCCTGATGACCTCCACGCAGTCCAGCGCCTTCTTGGTCGGGTCCGAGCTCGAACTCGGTCCTACCACGCCCGCCGTCGACTTCTTGGGCCGAATCTTCTTCGCCATGGCGGCAACCTCCTCCTCATCCGCGAGCCTCAACTCCTCTCTCTTTGCGGACAGGAATTCGGACTTCGCCTTGGCCAAGCCCACGTACTGCCCGGTAGAGGGAGGACGACCCCTACCTCTTTTCGCCTTCTCCCCTTTTTTTTTTCCCGAATTCGAATTCGGGGCGGACTCCTGACTGGAGTCTGAACCCGAACTGATAATAGAACGGGGCCGCTTGCGGTCCAGCCAAAACCGGCTCCGACGTCCCAAAACTGGGGACTCCTTCCCACTATGTCTGGAGTCAGTCTCTGACCCCAGACGCATCTCCGCGTCGGCGGCCGAAGCCTCCGACCCACTAACGTCACTGATTTGGTTTTTATTAGTTCTATTCATTACAAATCCCACGAGTATGGGGGAAATATGTAGTCCACCCAGGCAGTGCCCCCTGTGCCTGGGTAACCCTAATACCGCTGGGAGGTCGGGCGGTATCCCAGGGTTGGCCACTCACGACTGATATGCCCCTCAGCCGCTCGATACCGAGCATCCTGACGCCGTGCAAGGCCCCAAAAGGGGGGCGCCTCAACGTCAGGAATTAGGGGTTTTTTTATAGAGGTGGACTCCTCGCGGTCCGGCCAATGAAGGCAAGACCCCCGCCCCCGAAGGGCTACGGTGTGGTAGCGGGGTTACTGGGCACCCGCCCCACAGCCTTTCGACTGTGGCCCCAACCTGCTCCAACGGTGTCCTGGTCCTAAATTAGGACGGACCCGTCTGTACTAATTTCCTCGTTCTCCGCTGTGCCCTCTGATCATTCAGAGGGACACGCGGAGAAACCCACCGTCTCGAATGCGAGAGCCCACTCAATTGGGCCCCGCCTACGTTCCCTTCATTGCTCTCCACTGTGCCCTCTGCTCTTTCAGAGGGACACGCAGAGAAACGCCACTATCTGGAAGGCGAAAGACCACATTGGACTCTGCCTTCCTACCTTTGGTTTGCCAGGATATTAGCCAACAGCCACCAAGATCTCCCAAGAGAAGAGAAGTCGCTGACTGTTGCCCAGGGTGCACCGTCCCGGATCTGTCGTTGAGCCACCGTTCCCTGCGAACGTATCCACAGGGACAAATAGACCAGCGACAGCCCGGGCACTCGAGGAGGTTTCCCGGCCACGCCACCCCAACCTAACCTAACCTAACCTTTTTTTTTTTTTTTTTTTTTTAACGTGGGGAAATCCTCATTGGATACCCTTCCGCTGGGGACAGGCGGAGGGTTATGCCGGACTCCTACCGGCTAAAACCCCACGGTGTTCCGTCTGCTCACTTCGCGCCAGGGTCACGGGTGCGCTGTTAGCATTCGTCCGCGACCCCGGCTGTGACGGCCCGCTAGTGCGGGCCCCGGTCTCTGGTTTGTTTGCCGGTCCTGGAGGGTGGGCGTCGCTCGGGAACACGCGAGCTGAGCGCCCATTTCTTCTTATGAGCCCTTATGGTTTGGTCGACGAACTTCCCCGCGTTCGCCGGCCGGGCTCATTTTATTGTGGGGGCAGATCGCGGGCGTAAGCCCGTCTTCTGCGCCCGGTTCGCCTGCGGCGCAGCGGGTCAGTAGCCTCCTGCTCTCTGGCCCGCTCCGCCGCTTCCTTCTGGAGCATCACATTCTCGCAGAAGGCCGTCACTGCTTTCCACGACCCCTCGTCACCGACCATAGCTCTCACTACAGCTGGCAAGGAGAGGTCGCTGCCTATTACTGCGCCGAGAGAGGCGCGCTGCTCCTCCCAGGCCGGACACGCTTCCAGCGTGTGCTGGGCCGTCTCCTCCGGGCAGCCGTCGCAGTGTGGACACACCGCGGTCGGCTCCCTCCCGATCCTGTGCAGGTACTTCCCGAAACAGCCATGTCCCGAGAGCACCTGCGTCGACCGGAAGGTCAGGACTCCGTGTCGTCTGTCCAGCCACTGGTTTAAGACCGGACGGACCGCCTCCACCGTCCTGGCTCCGGCGCCGGGACACCCCAGCCTCTGTCGCCACTCTTCGATCATGGCCCGGCGGAGCTCAGCGCGCTTCGCCTCCACCTCTCTCGGCGTCGGAACTCGTTCCCGTTCCGACTCCTCCTCCTCGCGCCAGTAGTGAACCGACGCGAGAACCTCCGCGTCCAGGTCCCAGGGTAGGGACGCCGCCAGCGCGCATGCCGCCGCGAAGGACACCGTGCGGTATCCTCGGCACGCCCTGATCGCCATCGCCCTCTGCGGAGCGCGCAGGTGGGCGACTGTGCGTCTGTTGAGGGCGCTCGCCCAAACGGGCGCCCCGTACAGGGCCATCGAGCGGACGACCCCGACGTACAGACGCCGACACGACACGTCCGGTCCCCCGAGATTTGGCAGCAGGCTCCCAAGAGCCGCCGCCGCGCTCAACAGTTTCGGCGCCAAGCGGCGGAAGTGCGCCACAAAGGTCCATCGACCGTCCAGCACCAGGCCCAGGTATCGCATCGTCGGCTCTATACCGATGCGAACACCTCCCACAACGATGCCCGATCCCGCGGGTGGCGCTCTGCGAGGTCCGTGGAAGCACAGAGCCTCGGACTTGCCGAGGGCCACCTCGAGGCCTAGCCTGCGGATCCGACCCACTACGTGCGCCACGCCGGCGGTGGCGAGCAGGCGACACTCCCTGTACGTCTTGCCGCGGGCCGTCACCAACGTGTCGTCGGCGTAACAGGTCACGTCGACGCCGCGAAGGTTACCGCCCCGCAGCACCCAGTCGTAGCCGATGTTCCACAGGAGCGGCCCGAGGACCGACCCCTGCGGGACACCGCACGACATCTCGCGCCTGCACCACTCGTCCCGGCCAGGGTACGACACGTACCGATCCGACAGGTAGGCCCGGATCGTGTGGCGGAGGTAGCGGGGCACTCGGTGGTATTTGAGCGCCTCTCCTATACAACTCCAGGGCAGGCTGTTGAACGCATTGGCGATGTCGAGCGACACCGCCAACACGATCTCGCCCCGGGAGACCGCAACCTCCGCCAGGGCCTTCACCCTCAGGATGGCGTGGACGGTCGACCTTCCCCGTCTAAAACCGAACTGGCTGTCGGCCAGGTCGGGGCCCACCCTCTCCAGGTGTTTGACGAGGCGTGCGGCAATTACGCGCTCGAAGAGCTTGCCGGCCTTCCTGCACTGTCTTCCAATCAGAACTTTACGCACTTCACAAGGCAGTTCAAGTGGCAAAATCTAGCGGAGAATCAGCGGTCTGTGTTCTCTGTCCAAACCCACCCACTGTGTTGGACTGTGTTGGACCCACTGTCCAAAGTCATCAAAGAAGGCATGAAAGAAATAAGGGCGGAGGGGAGAGAGGCCCGCCTTTCCTGGCTGAAAGCACACACAGAACCGTCGGGAACGAAAGAGCCGACGAACTCGCAAAAGCAAAGTTCGGATGCAGCCCCGGACTACGACAAAATTCCCCTGTCCTACGTTAAACTAAACGGCAGCACGAACAAGATCAGCATGAAACGGAAAGTTTACAACGCCCTAACTGAGACACAGGTAGCAAACCAGCGCTGTCGACTAGTAAAAACTCGCATAAAACCGTCGCGTTATTCGAAGGAGGCGCTGGAGAGACACAGTTTGCTCAGGCATGCTCAGTGCCCGCCAGTCTCGGCGATATGGGCGGCGAGACCTCAGTTGCGCCGCGAAAAATACGTGTGTACGCTATGTTGGTGGGCTTCTCTAAAGAAGAAGTAGCCGATTATCTTGAATGCATAAAAGCCTCCAGAAAACACTAGATAGTGGTGTACGAGGACGGAGGCGAAAACCTACATTTCCTCAAGCCACGAGAGCCCATCTCCTCCACGGCTATTAGCCCAAAAGATTGATGGGGACACCCCATAGCACTTTTAAACAAAAAAGCATTTCTTTTTTAGTTTTTTGCTTATAAAATGGAAACTAATGAAGCAATTTTAATGATGTAAATAGGCGATTTATAGAGAATAAAAATATGAACAAAATGGGAGGTCGAACGACTCGATCAGCAACGGAAAAAATCCGGAAAAAACGAAAAATACAACGTTTTTAAAAAAAATCACAAATCAACCATTTGTACACTTACAGGGCTGAAACTTCTCGAAGATGTAGTAATTTATAGGTACTTTGTGTGTGCTAAACCCCGACGCTATCCGACTATTAGTTTTGGCACAATCGTAATTTTAATTTTTCAATGCGCTATTTTGCAGCAGGTCTGGATGCGTTATAGAACGCCCGATTTTAATTTTGTAAGTAACAAAACGTGTAGAAGTGTAGTGCAACAAAACTTATATTTTCATTTTTCTCTAAAATGCTCGGTCGGATGAACAGGTCGGAAATGCACGTAAAGATGACTAAAAACGGATTCAATTACCCCAAAATAAAAAAATAAAAACTAATAAAATAGCTCCAGTAGTTGCTGAGATATTTAAATTAAATATTTCAACGTTTTTTGCGTATATATACGCCTCTCTTTAGATCCCGTTCTATCCCACTACTCGATTTTGGAGTTTTACACAAGACTGCAATATCAAGGTAATTACGACTCTCTTCCAAGGTGTTAAATTTAGAATAGAATGTAGTCTCCAAGTTTTATTTTTAATTTTGTGTGCTAAAGTTCTTATAAAAGAGCATTGGATCCTCTCTATTCTGACCCGATGTATGTTGTAGAATATTGAATTCCAATCTTGAGAACAAAATTCAAGCCTTAGAGTTTAGAGTAATGTTAAATGCACGATCTATATTATTTTTATGCAGAAATGTGTTAAGCAGTATGAGAGGAGGATCTTTCTGCTCTGGAGTGTGACAAAAGTGCATTTGATAATATAATCTAATAGGTACATTTAATAAGATTTTGCGTATATAAAATATTAACATATAGGGGGAGAGTGTATGCTGCATTCCCACAGCTACTGGGCGCACTCAACTGGCCACTTCTCTCAGAGAAATGTACTGAGAATGTACACCTTTAAATATACTGCATTTCCTACTTTATCGTATTTCCCCAGTGTACTTTCGGTATTGAGTGAGATATTCCAGAGCCCATTCCCATCCCCATCCTATCCCTCCCCATTCTCCCAATCCATTCCTTAATAAGCAGGTAGGCAGCGCATCCGGGGACGTACCAACGTTTGTCATTCTCGACTGATGTTGGCGTGTTTCGCGAATGTTCGCGAATGGACGACAGTATCCATCTACCACTGGGTGGACTCGTATTTCGTATACGGATTAAGATACAGTCGAAGATAAAGGCAGTTAACTAGTCGAGTGGAGACAAGGGATGTCGCGGGTGCGGAGCGCATGCGCGGCGCGCGGCGGCGAAGCGGCGGGCGCGGCCGCGGCGAGCACCGCACTCGACCCGCCGAGCGCGGCACAAGGCGCGCGACGACTCGCGCGAGCTCGCCCGCGCTACGCCACAGCGCTACGAGCGCTACGGCCGCTACACCGCCCGCCGCGAAGGTTAGACGTCATCACTCGACACCTCCACTTGCTAAGCTTTCTTCATTCCACTGGCACTTTAAACATTCAGTCATTGACACCATATCAACATGCCCCTACTTTAACGTCGATGTTAAGTGAAGTGCTTTTGATAGTATTTATTTATAATTTCATCAATTTCTCTTCTATATTTATTATAAACTATTTAGTTGTTCATGGTTCTGGTGATATCTTCGCGACCCATTTTTTTAATCACAAATGTGCGAAATTGATAAGTCGTGTTCAATGTGTGGGTATTGTTTTAAAAAATTACAGGTTAGCTAAAGTGTTATTTAAACAAATTTTGTTAGAGGCAGTAAAATCACTAAAATAATTTAGTAAAAAATAATCACAGAAGGATGAATAAATCTGAAACAAATCTTTCAAACGTGTCTCATTATTATATTAAATATTAGCATTATATAAAATCGTAATTATAAAGAGTGACGTGTTTCTGTTTATACGTTTTAACGTTTCATTAGTGACTTTAAGATGATGGCTCGTGTTATGAGTATATTAGGAAGCAAAGATAGGTTAATCTATAATAATAAAAATTAAATGCTGTTCGTTGGTAAGCACCTCATTTGAGAACGGCTGGTCCGATTCGGCTAATTTTTTTTTTAAATGTTCGTAATAGTCCAGATAAGGTTTTTAGGGAAAGAAAAGTTGGAAAATTTGAAAATTCGGGAAATACTGAGTGTTTTTTTCTATGGGATCACCCTATGGGTTCTATTTTTATTGTATTATTAAAATTTGGACGCGACGACATGTGTCGGCTCACCTAGTACGTTATAAATATTATTTAGTCACACTCATCAAATTATTTTATCAATTGCTCGTAGCGCGAAGTGGGACATATGAAAAGAGCTTGGCGTTTCTTTGCGGAATAAGGTCCGAAACAGAGAGAGCCGTCCCAGAAAGAGTCGCCGAATAGTAATAACTCACATAGTTAGTACGCTGAAGTGGCAATGGTCGGGTCAAATCTGCAACAGGACCGTCAACGGATGGGGCAGACGATGCGAACGTTCAAGTTCCGACTAAAGCTACATACGCGCCGTTAAGGGACGGGGAAGGGTTGCCTATTGTTCTCTGTTTACTCAACTTGATTACTAACCTGTTTTTTTATACCTGCTTTGAGTTCTTTGGAATTGACTTTTGGCCTATTCTCCTATGTGCGACGACTTGATGAAGTTTGACGGTAGTGATTGGATGAGAAGAGTCGCAAATCGTGTGTTGTGGTGAGCCCTGGGAGAGACCACTATCTGGCAGTGGCTAGTGGAATGGAAAATAGTAGAGCACTAAGAGTAGTTTCAGTTACGTAGTTTAGGTTATGATATAGTTTAGTTTCAACAACTCATGATATTTATGGTACTGAAATTAAAATCTTTAAAATCAAACTAAACTAAAATAAAACTAATTACACTCTTTGCATAAAAACACTATCAATTGTAAAAAGCATGTAACTAAATAAAATTTATTTTATATTGCGGGTGGATCGACGATCCTTGATGATATGATAATAGATGAGAATTATTATACTATTAATACTGAACTTTATAATTCAATCGAAAGCACTTTCTAAATATTTGAACAGTTGTCCTAGAAGGGCGTGCTCCAAAAATAAGTTTGCCAACTTGAAGCGCTTAACTGAGGCATTAAAATTCAATGGAGTGTTAAAGTTTTAAGTTAAATGGATTGGTCTATTTTAAGACCCATCACACGATTCACACTTTTGACGTAATTTCAGGATGTAAAGGATTTAACTAACCCATAGTATTTGGTCATGTTCAGACACATTTTTTAGTTTGTCTATTTGTCTGCTCGTCGTGGGTCACAGAACCTCAAGTTAGATTTTTCGGATATTTATTTATTTAAAAAGAAAACAATTGGCTATTACAAACAATAATAAGAGGCATAACAACAAAATTAAACAGCAACAAGTTCTCTCGTGGTCAATACCAATACCTGAAGTCTAAGGTATTCAATCGGCCGCCATTGAAACTTGGATAATGAATTTCGTCTACAAACTAGAAGTTGTTCAACGAGCTGCAGAGACATAGCCCAAGTAAACAACGACACATCTACATAATACGTTGTGTATTAGTTGTGCTACAGTAGGTAATCCGTGACAGGGATCTGACAGAACACCAGCGCTCCAGCATCATGCTGAGTCAGGTACCCATGTCTTGTTACCATAACATCAGATTATGCCTCTCCACTGCTGGATATAGGCCTCTCCCAAGGCTCACCAGCACACATTCCTGTAACAGTGATAAGTTTTGTTTGAATGTTTTTTTAATATATTTTCGTTAGACTGGTCACTATAGGCAGGAAATAAATTGTTTTCTTTTTTTCTAATATGTCAGTCTTCCAGTCTCTTATTTTATATTTAAATATTTAGATATATTTTACGTATCTGGGAACTCGAAGAAGTTCGTATTGAAACAAATCGATGGAATCATTCATGTGACAGTGGCTAAAGGCGTCCTTCGATCGGAGGCGCTCACGTGGAGCGCGTAATCGGTGCATCAGAGCGAGAGCGCGCGGCGGCGACGGCCGCATGGCGGATGTCACCTGATGAGGCGCGATGCGCGCGCCGCTGCTGCTGCTCGCGGTGTTCGCCGCCGCGGAACCGCCGCGCTCCGACCTCGCAACGCCGCCTCCCGCGCTGCTCATTCTGCGCGCCGCGTGCGCCGAACCGCACCTCGACCTCTTCTCCGAGAGTCAGCTCGAGCGCTACTTGCATACGGCCTGGAAGCGGCCAAATCATCATCATCCATTTCGCATCTTGAGTTACCATGGTAAGAGTCTGAACGTTCCGTTATATTAATTCTATTTTCAGATAAGTGGCATACAGACAGATGGTTAACCGAGTGGCGAATGGCTACAACTGCCCGTGGGTTTCTAACTGTGCAGGGTTCTGTATGGCGATATCGTAATGTTTTTAGCAAATACCTACTGCACTATTTTTGTAAATTCGAGTAGTCGAGGGTACACAAGTAGTCTACACTGAGTCAAAAATATTTTTATAGGATGCAAAAGCATTGCAAATATAGTGACATTCGATGATATAGTGCCAATATTGATTGCAAAGAGACGTGCGGGCCGAGCTGGAGAAGAGACGTGACTCGTGGAGCGCTGGCAGCTCTGAGCGCAGGCAGTGCAGCGGTGTTCGCCGGGTGGCCGGGCGCGGGCGCGTGCAGCGTGCTGGGAGCGACGGCTCGCGCGCTGCGCGTTCCGCAGCCGGCTGCGTGCGGCTCGCCGGCTGCCCGTGGAGCCGTGCTCGCCCAGCTAGCAGGAAGTTTGCGCTGGCGCCGCGCGTTGATGCAGTCAGCTCCGTCCGCTAGCGAGTGCGCAGCCGTGCTCGAAGAAATTGCTCGAGCTTTTGTTGAGGCGGGAATAGTGGTGCAACGAGTACCAATCGCGCCCGACGAGTTTGCTCGTCGACCGCACGGTCAGTAATACCTTTTATATCCGCCGTTCTATCTACTAGTTTTGTCTACAAGTGTCGATATTAAACTAAAGTTTTCGTTTATTTAAAAATACTTAGTAACCATCCATCCATACATCGATCAGCCACTACCCACTCCAATGCTGGATACGAGCTTTTCTAAAAGCTCGCCAATACAGCCACCAAATGAAGTGAGAAATATATTACTTGAAGAAAAAGTAATCATAAACACACACACAATTCATATATTTTTGTAATTAATTGTTGTGTTGCTGAAGAAAGAACCTTATGTAATAATGCATATGTAATGTAAATCTGTAAAGGCTTGTGTTCGTCGTAATCAAAAACGATGTATATATTTTGTAAAGTAAAAGCTGTGTTTTATCCGCGATACGCGGAGTCAAAAGTTAAAAATGAAATTAAAAGTTCTGACCTTGTAACCTCCTGTTCACCTACTCTCGATATTCCTGGGGGCCCCCGGAAGTGCTGAACAGGGATGCGCTTAATAGCGCTCTTGCAAGGTCGTCGTTACACTGCACTGGTTACTGTCTGTTATATACTATGTACACTCGCGAACGCCAAGGTCTCCCAAAAATGTGCAGCCTACTTGCACAACAATAGATTGCGATCGTACCGCATAAGGATCAATGGCCGACTCGTACGGCGAAGGGTCAAAGGCTAACTAACTAACGGGCGACCCGCGCCCGCGCAGCACGTGAATTCACCCCTCACCTCGCAGCCCCCGAACAATACCGAACAAACCCCCGTCCCATGCAGAAGAAGTCTGCATGCTACTCCACTGGCAGGCGAGAGAGAGAAGTGACCGCTCTTTTCAGGATTGAGCCACCCACTAGGACCTCCGCAACCCGGGGTATTCCATCCACTCCGCGAAACAAATTAACAATGCGGCCCCGGCGCCAAAACAACGGCGGCAAATTAGCATCCTTGATTAAAACGAGGTCACCGATGCCTGGTGGGTGGGTCTTATCAGTCCACTTAACGCGCTGTTGCAAAATGTGTAAATACTCCAGAGACCATCGTTTCCAGAAACTCTGGGACAATTGTTGCAACAATTCAAAGTGCGACAAACGATTAGAAGCTACCCCTGTAAATGGGTACTCCGGCAGGGCGTTAAGTGGCTGTCCTATCAAGAAATGACCTGGAGTTAGAGCCTCCAAGTCGTTAGGATCTGACGAGAGCGGACACAAAGGGCGCGAGTTGAGGACGGCCTCAATTTTACAAAATACCGTTACTAGTTCCTCAAACGTTAATACCGTTTCTCCGATAACGCGCCTTAGGTGAGTTTTGGCTGATTTCACGGCTGCTTCAAAAATACCTCCCCAATGGGGGCAGCTAGGAGGACTAAACTGCCAGGTGATGCCCCGGCAAGATAGGGACATTCCAAGATCTACCTGGTTAGCCTCTAAAAACTTATATATATCCTTAAGGTAGTGGTCAGTACCCCGATAGTTGGTTCCGCAATCAGATCGAATTAACGCTGGAAGTCCGCGGCGGCTAACAAATCTACTAAATGTGGCAACAAATGCCTCCGTACTAAGAGCGGAAACTACTTCCAGGTGAACAGCCTTGGTTGACAGACACACAAAGACGCACAAATACGCTTTCTCTATCTTCGCTTTTCGAAGTCGCGACGTCTTGACCATGAACGGCCCGGCAAAATCGGTGCCAACTCCGGCAAAGGGTCTGGTTCCCGTGACTCGATCTGCAGGCAAATTTCCCATCATGGGCTGCATCGTCGCTGCCTTCAATCGATAGCAAGGCAAACAACGGAAAATTATGCCACGGATGGTACGTCTGGCTGACAAAATCCAAAATTCACGCTGCAAGATGGCTAACAATGCATTGCAGCCAGCGTGAGAATTTGCAATATGTCGGTGAGTCACCAACAAATGCACTAAGGGCCCACCTTTGGGCAACAACAATGGGTGACGAACCCCAAAAGGCAAATTGGCGTGACACAATCTACCACCAACACGGAGATATCCCTCAGCGTCGATAAAGGGGTTGAGCCTTGCAACGGCTCCTTTGAGTTTAGGTCTGCCACTCTGGAGCGTCTCAAGTTCTAAGGCGAAATGTTTAGTCTGCACAACGCGAATCCAATGCAGAAGGACCATTTGGCGTTCTTCTGGCGTGAGAACAGGAGACAGCCGCTTTTCCTCCGGATGCCGAGCGTTATGAACGAAACGCTTTATCCAGGCAGTCACGCCAAGTAATTTGGACAAGGAACTGTAGCGATCGAGCAGAAAATCAATGCCCTTGAGGGGCTCAGTCAGGACACTCGATGTGAGCCAACCAATGGGGGGAGGAGTTACCAAGCACTGGTAACGTGGCCAATCAACTTCAGAATGTAACAACCACTGGGGCCCCCACCACAAATGGTGGTGAACCAGATCCGGCGCGTCTAAGCCGCGAGAAGCACAATCAGCCGGATTCAATTCCCCTGGGACATGTCTCCAAATTAAAACCGTCTCTGAATCTTGGATCTGTGATACTCGATTAGCTACAAAGGTTTCTAACGTGTGCACCGAAGTTTTCAGCCAACACAGAACGATCTGACTGTCAGTCCAGGCGAAAACTGTTCCAATGTCTACACTACGCCCGAGCGTAGAGCACACGTGATTTAATAAGCGGGCAAGAAGCGCCGCACCACATAATTCTAACTTCGGAATTGTATGTCGAGTCCGTATAGGAGCAACCTTGCTCTTCGACATAACTAAGTGAATTTTTGTCTCCCCAGTGGTACTTACAGTACGTAAGTACAGCACGGCCGCATATCCACGCTCGGATGCATCACAAAATCCGTGGAGGGACACTGAGCATTTCCCAACAGGAAGGAAGCATCTAGGTATTGCAACCTGATTGATAGCCGGGACGGATGAGAAATACGATTCCCAATCGTGTATCAACTCTCCCGAGAGAGGCTCGTCCCACGAGAGTCCCGCAGTCCAAAGCCTTTGCAGAAAACACTTGGCCTTAAATATAACCGGACTGATCCAACCGTTCGGATCAAAAGTCCTGGCTACCGTAGACAGAACTGATCTCTTAGTCCATACCTTAGAGGAGGTTAATTCGACTCTGTAGGTAAACTCATCGTGGACTGGCATGTACTGCACTCCAAGGAGGGCTATCAAATTCAAGCTATCCGCATTCTCAAAGAGATGAGGGTCTTGTTGGTGGTCCTCCGGCAAACCGGAAAGGAGATCCGGTGAGTTGGATAACCATTTTCGCAACTCATAGCCACTAGTTCCCAGAAGCCCTATCAATTCATCTCTCAAGGCCCGAGCCTCTTCGAGACTAGATGCTCCGGTACAAATGTCATCAACATAAGCATCCGTCTCCAAAACAGAGGCTGCGCGGGGAAAATACAAACGCTCGCGCTCCGCAAGCTCCAACAATGAGCGAATCGCAACAAACGGGCTAGATTTTATGCCGTACGTATTGGTGTTGAGCTCGTAAATCACCATCGGATCCTCTGGATGCTCACGCCATAAAATCAGCTGATATCTCCTATCTTCTGGATGGATCAGCGTCTGACGGAACATCATTCGAATATCCGCTACAAAGACTACTTGATGCCTCCGGAAGTTGGTCAGAATGTCTGAAATGTCCTTTTGTAATTTAGGACCCGCATGCAGACATTGGTTCAGCGAGACCCCGGTGGTCGTAGACACTGAACCATCAAAAACCACCCGAATCTTTCCGGTAGGGGTCTTTAAAACCGCATGGTGGCCCAGAAAATAGTGCTCACTATGTTGCCAATCAACGGTCGACACCGACATATGCCCCAAATCCACGTATTCTCGCATGAAGTCGACGTACTTCTGACGAAGGACTTTATCCTTGAGCATGCGACGCTCCATGGAAATCAAACGTCGTTCAGCAACGTCCCGAGAGCGTCCAAGGGCAGGTCGAACCGCTAAAAAAGGCAAACGGGTGATCAAACGGCCCGAGCGAAGGCGACCAGTATTATTCTGGTAGAACAGCTCGCATTCCATTTGCTCTGGGTTCACCCGGGAAGCTGTAGGGGGCTCTTCCACCTCCCAAAATCTCTGAACCGCATCAGAGAGAACTGAACCTACAGCTACATCATCAAACTCTTGGGAATTGGCAGTTGTTGACACTGGGCCCATTATTACAAACCCGAATGAAGTCGGCACAGCGACTAATCCGTCACGCTGTAAAAGCCGCTTAGGTCCACACAACAATCTTCCAAGGACATCTGCTCCAATCAGGAGATCAATCGGGCCTGGGGTGTGGAAGTCAGGGTCTGCTAAGTCCAAGCCTGACACTACACTCAACACAGCAGACGGTAATTCTTGCTGTGGCAAATCACCAATCATCTCTTCCAACACAATTGCCGACGCCTCAATCTCCGGGTGAGACGAGGTGACAGGTGTACAATTAAATTTTGTGTGACCGATCACACGCACCTGCACCTTACCGATACCTCGCACATTGTAGGTACCGGTGTGGACGCGTAAGCCTAACTTTCTCGCCAAACAAGATGACACAATGCAGCCTTGGGCCCCCGAATCTAATAGAGCACGAATCCTCATGTGTCCCTTGGGTCCTCGTACCATAGCCGAAATAGTTGGCATGAGTACGTACATCGATTGAACGGCTGCAGTTGGCGAGTGGGCAGGTAATTCCTATAACTGGGGCCAATTGACCCCGGAGCGCTCCACGTGCGCTAACGGGTCCCAGTTATGGTATGCTGGACGGCGATCCACCTGAGTCCGCTCAGGGGTAGTGTTGCCCTGCGAGCGTTGGGAATGCGGCTGACGTCGCTCCAAGCGCGGTCGTTCCGCTAAAGGGGTATAATTGGTAGGAGCACTGCTCCTTTGAGGCGGCAAAGATCTCCCGGCAATCACAGCATAATCGCGACGGCCGCCATCATCAACTCTTCGAGGGGGAGTTAGCCGGCCCCCGCCCCTAGGGGAAGTGGAGCCCCCGCCCGTACGGGGAGAACGACGGCCTTCAAACCGAGGAGGAGTCCGTGATCCTATTCTGAGTGCAACCACCCTGCCGCGATTAGCCTCCCCGCCATGACCGTCACGACCATCCCTATGGTCGATGCCATTCCGATTGGCACATAGCAGGGGGTGATGTCGGCCCAAACAATGCTGACATGAATGCGATCTAGCAGGGCACTGCTGAATTAAATGCTCTCCCAAACAACCATAGCACCAGCGGCGCTGAAATGCTATGTTCCGCCTACCTCGGACCGCCAGACCCTCAAACCTTCTACACGAGACCACCTTGTGGCCCTCCGCCTTGCAATATAGGCATCTTGGTGAGGTGCTGCCAGTGGCGACAGCATACCGTTGTCTGGGGATCCGAACATTCCGCTTAGACAATTCCCGTCTAGGGGGCGCTTGGGAAGTGGACGGGATGGGCGCATCCGAATTATCCGCCAACCTACATTCGTCCTCTAAGAATTTTAGCAAATCTACGAATTTGGGCAAATATGTTGCGCTATCACCACCGTATTTATATTCAAATCGGGCCCTTAGCTCCTGAGATAGCTTACCCAACACAATGTGGACTAAAAGAAATGACCAACTATCCACTGGCAACTCAAGTTTACCTAAGGTATTCACCGCCCCCAATAACGGGTTTAACAATTCTAATCTTAATGAAGAAACCCGGGTGACCTTAGGTAGTGCCAGGATTAGTGCCACATGTGTGTCCGCCAAACGTCTCACGTTCTGATAACGTCGGAACAACAGCGTACGTGCCGTGATATAATTTTCATTGTTAACATCCAAATGTTGGATAAGACTGCTGGGTTCTCCCCGAAGAATCGAACGTAGATACGCCATCTTTTGGCTATGAGTTAGATCCTCCCTGGAGTCTACCAAACTATCGAACAGATTTACAAATCCGATCCACTGTTCGAGCCTTCCATCAAAATGTGGGAGATCCAAATTGGGAAGCCTGCTCAACAACGCCGGAGGGGTTGCCTTCCCCTGCCCAGAATCCGACGGCAGACCTCCAGTCTCCTCCGAAAGGGAGACTGCCCTTTCAGTGATGGAATCAGCTAACTCATAGCACTGATTCACATCGGCCTCGATCCTATCCACAACCTCAGAGCCAAGATCCGGCGAAAGCTCGGTAAATTTCGCGTAATGTTGGCCCAACTTATCCAACCGTGCCGGTAAATCCTGATACCTTTTTATTAAGGCACCATGACGATCGGGTCTGTCAATCAGACTAGCGGCCGAAGCCAACCATCGGAGTATCGCCTTTATGTTTCCACTAATGGACAATGCTGACATGGTTGTCACTAAATGTAACAACAAGTGTACAAACAAACAAATAAAATTAATATACAGTATTCAGTTTAAGGATAGTGGCCTAACAAACAAACAGGCCACACCTACAAAGCAACAATAAATGATACAAAACAATAATCCAATATGTAATAGATCCCTGTTACCATATACGTAACTTACAACTTGTTATAAAAAGTAACCACTGCGAGAAATGTTAATATAAACAAACAAAATTCCATTCCAAGTTAGTAAGTGCTCAATACCTATCCGTCGCAGGTAACCGAAACAAAACCGAGTCACTAAAAAAAGGAATGTTAAGATTAAAAACACTTGACAACGGGTAGACCTTGGGATACGTTGCTATTAACAAAGAACTTTTTTAACTAATGTTTACTTTCACAATATAAGGTCCATATGCACAACCACGCTCTGCTACCAATGTATTATCCGCGATACGCGGAGTCAAAAGTTAAAAATGAAATTAAAAGTTCTGACCTTGTAACCTCCTGTTCACCTACTCTCGATATTCCTGGGGGCCCCCGGAAGTGCTGAACAGGGATGCGCTTAATAGCGCTCTTGCAAGGTCGTCGTTACACTGCACTGGTTACTGTCTGTTATATACTATGTACACTCGCGAACGCCAAGGTCTCCCAAAAATGTGCAGCCTACTTGCACAACAATAGATTGCGATCGTACCGCATAAGGATCAATGGCCGACTCGTACGGCGAAGGGTCAAAGGCTAACTAACTAACGGGCGACCCGCGCCCGCGCAGCACGTGAATTCACCCCTCACCTCGCAGCCCCCGAACAATACCGAACAAGCTGTACAATTTGTTGAAATAATAAATATGAGATCAGAGAAGGGAACAAATGGGAGCTAGGGAAAGTGTTCATATTTTAGTAGTTGGTAATGGTGAGATGTTTCAACTTGATGGCTAGCTCTTGAAACGACATACTAACCGGTTGGTAGAATGCTCCTGAAATTACCTGAAACGAAACAAATATAAGCTACAAACGTGAATCAGGTTTCACATTTGTAGCATTCAATACTCATTCCGTCCGGTTTCTATTAATAATTTTAGTTTCTTCAGACACTTCAAAAGTTTAATAAAAAGACTTATAATAGAAATAATAAAAGAATAATCTTTTTTATAAAATAGTTTTGAGTATTATCTGATTTAAATGTCCGAAAAAACGAAATATTGTAATGTAAGAAATTAGAAATGGCTTGGCCAGTACCGATTAGAGAATTTTACAAAATATGAACTCAGAAGAATCCATCTGCCATTTTTACTCAACTCTTAATAACCTAATTAATAAATATGTCCCAACTCGAAGAGTTACACCATTGTTACTTGTATCCACCGCGGTATCCACGTTCGTTAATTAAAGTTACTCGTGAAAAGCTAAAATTTCACAAGAAATGGAAAATGTATAATAGCCCACTGGATTATCAAACCTATACAAAAGACACTTGAAAAAGTATGTTGTGAGGAGGAGAGTGCACGTTGCATTCTCACAGCCGCTGGGCGCACTCGACTGGCCTCGTTACCCCTCTCTCACAGAAGACTACCTTGAAATGTACTGCATTTCCAACTTTACCGTATTTCGCCAATGTACGTACGTGTTTCGGTAGTGAGTGAGATATGCCAAAGCCCATTACCATCCCATCCTAACCCTCCCCATTTTCCCAATCCTTTCTCTCAATCCACTCCCTAATCTGCAAAGGTTGACAGCGCATCCGGGGGCGTCCCAACGTTTGTCATTCTGGACCGATGTTGGCATGTATCGCGGATGTCTATGGACGACAGTATCCACTTACCACCAGGTGGACTGTATGCTCGTCTGCCACCTTTTTTTCTATAAAAAAAAATATCAAAAACAATCCTAAATGTTTCTGGAGTTTCAGAAAATCAAAATTTTCCGTAAACTCTATACCTGAATACATGATCCACGGGAATAAATCCTCTTCTGATTCTGAGATGGCGGCTAATTTTTTCAATAGTTATTTTTGTTGTTTTTATACCACATGTCTCTAAAGTCGGATTTTTTATTCGAATCAGGGAGACTCGATTATATAGGATCCTTTATCGTCAATTTATGAAAGCCTAGTGCAGGGTAGATTTGCTTGTTGGCGCAGTCGTGATCCTGTGTGCCTCTCGCCGCGCGCTAGACAAGACGGCGGCGGGCGCGGGCGGGCCGCGCGCGGCGCTGCTCCTCGTGCACGTCGAGGAGCCCGAGCCCGCTGCGCACGTCGATCCCACCAATGAAGCTTTGCAACTAAGTAATATCACTTTAGATGTAAGAACTTTGCCTTATGTACAAAAGAGAGATAGTTCGTCGCACAACCAATTCACATCATCCTCGAAACTAATAAATTTATCGTCCGATCATCAAAAAGTATATATGAAAACTTTCCCGACGCCGCCGTCGGCCTCGTCGACGGTAAACAACATAACTGCGGCTCCTTATCGCAAAAGGGGAAATTATTACGATTTCGAAGCACCGCAGTCGTTCGCAGCGATCTCTACGCCGACTGGGAAGGTCATAAACATAATAAAAAACGACAGCGAAGAGATTCCGTTACGAAATAATAGCACTAGAAGTGAAAAACAAACATTCGTAAAAAATAAGACCGAGGACGAACCACGTCTAACATCAGTTCAAGGCCGTAAACAAAGTCGAGGTCGCGTGCTACGCGACAACAAGCTCGTCGACAGGCTACGGCGTGCCACGTTCGCTGCCTATGATAAACATGTTGGCTTGGACTCTATGTTCCGTCACTTAGGTGACGATTTGAATCAAAGATTACTACTCCTCACTATGAAACGTTTTGAAGGAAAGGAGTCGTCACAATTTGAAAAAAACTCTGTATACGAGGAAATAATTGAAGGTTTCATAAGAGAAACAGATTCACAAAGTATTAGAACAGAGGTTAGCCGGAACACATTTATTTTACACGAGAGAATTAGTGTCAACAGTACACCGGCGTGGAAGGCAGTCGCGGTTTTTGAAACAACGTCAACTAGGTCTCTCGATGAGTACAAAGACTGGGAGACGATCGTCGAGCTATCAAATTCCACCAGCGACTTTGAAAAGTGGAGCGAATCGAACGCTTTTATAGAATACGAGGGTTCATCGTCAGGAGCGGCTGTGCATGTGATAACAGCATGCGGCGTGCTGGCTCTGGCGGCGCTTGGCGGTGTGGGGGCGCGGTACGCAGCAACACGACGACGACGGCGGCGAAGACGCGGCGACGTGGTGCTGGCCGCATGCGACTTCCAGTTCCCGACTGATGACCGGCGCCGTGTGGGCGAGGGTATGGAGACTATGTTGTCGTGCTGGCTGCAGCAGCTTCACGAATTCGGTGGTCCCGAACTCGAGCGACCTGACCTACTCAAGCAACCGCCGTGCGTCGCGCCCTGCGCGCCCTCTGCGCCCTCGTCCACATGCAGCGTCAACCGCGTTGTTACCGATCGACGCACCAAATACAAGGTAACTATTGATATTTCTTTACTTCCACTTTTTTACTGACAAAGCAAACAGTTACAATAATAATTATTTACTAAACAACAGATGTTTAGAAAGCTTTTTAATTTCGGATTTACTGGAATGAGTTATAGAGTTGAGCTTCACGTTCTTATATAGGTACTGCTATTCGATTAGAGACAAAATAATAAAAATGCCTTTGTGGATCTGTGTACGTGTGTGTAATCAATCACTAATCACTTACTCTGTCAGTGACAACGTACACAGAGCTTCACTGATTGTGTTGCAAACTTTATATCTTCTAAGATTAAGAAAAATATTAATTTAAGAGAGTACTTAAAAGTTGGGTGTTGTGATGGAATGTCATTATTTTCAGGGAGATGCAGTGCAGGTCAAGTACCTGCCGGTATTAGCGGCGCTGGAATTGAAGAGGAAAGCAATTGACGTACTTCTCATCATGCAAAACATGAGACATGAAAATCTTAATCCATTTATAGGTAGGTATTAACATGAAGTAAATACCTACTCTTTATTATTTGTGAAAATTATCTGAGAAAAGGGGCCTTGTTGTTGGTTTAAGTTTTCCAGATATTGAGACTAGTGGAGACTTTACAAAAATAACATATCTTTTTATTGTTTTATCATAAATCAGATGTTAAAGCATATAAACTATTGAAACGTTAGCGGTCCCCATTGTGTACGTACACGCAGGTGGTCTCTGCGAGGTGCGCCCGTCGCTGGTGTGGGACCACTGCGGGCGCGGCTCGCTGGAGGACGTGCTGATGGCGGACGACATTAAGCTGGACTGGACGTTCCGACTGTCGCTGCTCACGGACCTGGTGAAGGGTATGCGTTACGTTCACGGCTCCCCGCTGCGCGTGCACGGCCGCCTCTCTTCGCGTAACTGCGTCGTCGACTCTCGCTGGGTACTGCGCATCACCGACTACGGCTTGCCAAGCTTCTACCGCGCGCAGGGCCTCACGCTTCCGCCACGCTCTGCACGCGGTGAGTGCACAACCATTTAAAAGCACCTTCTTCTTCATTATTTCTACTTAAATGTTTTTTGCAATCATAAATATTAGCGTAACGCGAGATCTGTTCTGATAAAATGGCATCCGATATAACAAACTGCACTGGAACTGCACAAGAACGTCGTCAGTAGCTTTATGAGTTTATTAAGAATAAAAGTGTTTTATTTACATGTGTCCTTGCCCGACTTCTTTAATTTGATTTTGTTATAAATAACAAATTTTTTTGTTTACTTATTATTATATTTTGTTGTATTATGTAAAAAATCCCTATTTAGTATATTTACGACATCAAATGTGTGAAAAATCTATATTTTTAATACATATATTTTTACATCTGCCCATACACAAAATATTTTTTTCACATACACTTTTCGAGAATCGTTGTAAATACCATAACCCAGTATGGCGCTGTACGTATTAAAAGAAAATTATATGTGGACTAAAGTGAACTTACAGAGTTATATCAAATTAGGTCTGAGGCACTATTGAGAAACAAGCGGCTAGCCGGCTCGTTCCTTTCAAGTTTAACGCGAACGCGCGTCCGACACCTGCTATCGTTCATACAATAAGAAATATACAATACAATAAGAACGGTAGAAGAAGAGACAAGATAGCTAGCAATGCACTATGAGTACTCGACACAAAATTCATATTTGTTAATTTTTATAATTTGTACCGAAGATCTATTATGGACTGCGCCGGAGTTGCTGCGCGAGTCGCGCGGTGCGGGACGCGGCTCACAGCTTGGTGACGTGTTCTCATTCGCCATCGTTATGCAGGAGGTCATCGTGCGCGGCGAACCCTACTGCATGCTGTCACTCACGCCCGACGGTGAGATGTTGGGGTGTATAATTAAATAGGCAATCTCGTTTAATACCTGGATAAGGAACAGCTTGGTATGTTACTAGGATAGGCTAGTGTGTTAGAATGAGTTGGTAAGTAAAGTATCGGCCAGTTAAGCGTTCGCACAAATACAAATGGTGGTTGGCCCGTTAATAGAGATGTATCCTTAGGAACAAGTTGCTGTCCTTAGGAACAAGTTGCTGTCCTTAGGAACAAGTTGCTGTCCTTAGGAACAAGTTGCTGTCCTTAGGAACAAGTTGCTGTCCTTAGGAACAGGTAAACTCATGTTTTTGTTTTTATTTGTTTATATACTAGGTTGATCAATAAGTTTCTGGAATCGGATACTCTACATTAAATTATATGAATGCATTCTATTTATTTCATTCTAATCTCAAATTCAGTAGAAGGCAGTGCCAGAAGAATTAAAAAAAAACTGTCACCAATATTTTTTTTCGTTGTTTACACTTGGCGGGAATTTCATTAGTGTACAAAATGGAGAAAATGGAAGTTCGTGCGGTTATTAAATTTTTTTTTCTACGAAATGTGTTTTTGAAGAATTGCAGTGTACTTCGGGAGACAATGCTCTGTCTTATTCTACAGTAGCATACAAGTGCGCGGAAATTAAACGCGGCAGAACCGTCTGGAACGACGAGACTCGCTCTGGGCGCCCAACAACGGCTGCTACTGAAGACAACGTTAACAAAATTGATGAAATTGTTAAGACAGATCGAACGTTCCGAAAAACATTCCTAATTCTGTTCAAATTGATGCCAACTTCGGGTTTTACCATCGCACCTATCGTCGCCGACGTGCGGCTCACACACACTTCCTTGACATAGAGATGCTGCGTAGAGTGCGCTCAAAAAGACACTTTATACGGCGAACCAGAAAGTTGTGGAAGTACGTTATTTCCCTACGATATGGGGCTCATCAAGAAAGTTGTAAACAGGATTCTGCAAGGTGTCAATGAGCGGCGGTGACCACTTACCGTGACCGCTCGTGACCTCCGCTCGTCTGCCATTTATTCTATAAAAAAAAAAAATCTTAAAAATACATGTTTTTGAAAGCAATGAATTTCAAGGTTTTCAAGGTCGTTGAAATCGATTCTAAAGTCAAAATTAAATTATTCAAATTGTAACAGAAATATGAAAAAAAAAAAATTGTTGCTGCAAATATGTAAATACGTTTTTTAAAATAATGTAGTAATTGCTGATAGATTAATAGATTAGCCTTAAACATAAGTAAATACAAGCTCATAAAGTTTAACAAAAGGCACCAACCACTGAGGACCACATACAAACTAAATGATCAACCACTAGAAAAGGTGGTTTTTCCGCCAATCGCACATAAAACGTTGTAGAACAAACCTATTTATTTAGTCAGAGCAACAAAAATGACCGTTGCGGTTCACAAACTAAAAAAGACTCGTTTACAAACTAAAAAAAGGTTGTAATCGTGCCAATGCTCGGTTGGCCAATTCTTTATACATCTGTAACAAGATACGAGTGGTGGGAGTTCACGTTATAAGCAATCTTATAACGTGAACATTTCGTTTCATGCACAAGAAACGAAATATCTTAAGAAGTTGATTCGTAAAGTTGTGTGTGACATATTGGTTGTGTTGGCAGAGATCTTGGAGAAGGTGTCGCGTCCACCGCCGCTGATCCGGCCGTCGGTGTCGATGAGCGCGGCGCCGCCCGAGGCGGTCAGTGTGATGCGCCAGTGCTGGAGCGAGGCTCCCGATCTGCGACCGGACTTTCACCGCCTTTACGACATCTTCCGACATTTTCATCGTGGCAGGTTCGTATTAGTTGTATGTAGTTGTATGAACTATACGTTTTGGACTCATTTTAATACATTCAGTTTTTTTAAATACTCTATTTAATATCTACGACTTACTATATATCTAGCACAATTTTTGTCTCTTAATATATAAATAATACATTACAGAAAGATCAATATAGTGGATTCCATGTTCGAGATGCTTGAAAAATACAGCAATAATTTAGAAGAATTGATAAAGGAAAGAACTGACCAACTTGATATGGAGAAGAAGAAAACTGAACAACTTCTCAACAGAATGTTGCCCAGGTTCGTTTGCTATCATTGTTTGCTATCGTTAGAATGTTACACGGATACATAATCATTTATTTTGCACATCATGCGACAATAACACAAATGCTAAATGTACTGTCAATGCACAATCTATTCATATAATAAACTAAGTGCATCCTGTGTGGCGAACAGATCGGTGGCGGAGCGGCTGCTGCTGGGGTCACGGGTGGAGCCCGAGGAGTTCGAGGAGGTGTCGATCTACTTCAGCGATATCGTAGGGTTCACGGCACTGGCGGCACGTTCCACTCCCGTGCAGGTGGTCGACTTACTGAACGACTTGTACACGACCTTCGACGCGGCCATCGAGCAGTATCGTGTGTACAAGGTGGAGACCATCGGCGACGCTTACATGGTGGTGGGCGGACTGCCAGCACGTACGCGCGATCACGCAGAGAGCGTGGCCACTATGGCGTTGCACCTGCTGCACCTGGCCGGTCGGTTTCGCATTAGACATCTACCCGGAACGCCTCTGCACTTACGTATAGGTCTGCACACGGGGCCCTGCTGCGCCGCCGTGGTCGGCCTCACTATGCCACGTTACTGTCTCTTCGGCGATACCGTGAACACTGCGTCTCGGATGGAATCCACAGGTAAGCATTGAAGATATTATTTTAAAACTTAACCATTTCTCTTTCGTTGTGTCTATACACTATTGTTCTGTTTCGTTTTGTCTATGCACTAAATACGTGCGGTGTTCAGGAGCAGCTTGGCGCATCCAAGTGTCGGCAGCAACATTTGAGAGACTATCAACAGCGGGCGGCTACCGACTGAGGTCGCGAGGCCTCATACAGATCAAGGGAAAGGGCACCATGCACACGTACTGGCTACTCGGCAAGGACGGCTTCGACAAGCCACTGCCGACCCCGCCAACATTACAGTAAGCTGTATTTAATTATTTGTTTATATTAATAGTTATAGTATTCTTTAGTTTTAATCGACCGTTTGATTTTGAACATAGATCTGAGGAAGTGTTGTTCGAAACTGAAGGAGAGAGTGAGAGCGAGGCGTCATCAGCTCCGTCTCTACCGGCGATTCCTGTCAAATGTCCACAAAGCATGGAGCGTCAGCGTTCAGACCCCACTTCCACAGGAGATAAATACGGTAACCGTACAAAGTTCAAGACCAGATTGGATCTGATTAGTCTTTAGATCAGATTGTATTTCATTGGTTCTCCCGTTGATTTATTTGATTTCATTATTTTCTCTTCAGCGGCCTTTCAACGATCCGGAGCGGTTTCCGCAGACAGTAGTCCGCCGCGGGTACCTCTAGCACTGATCGGCTCCACAGCAACCATTGACCACAGTGCACCTTACACGCGGTATAAGTATGTAGTCCATAAGTTGTGTATTAATGGTGATTATTGCAAGTGAATGCTCACATAATGGTGAATTGTAGATGCATGGGTGGCGGCGCGCGCATGTTGCGGCGGCAGTGGTCGCTGGAGCGCGGCGAGGTGCTGGCGGCGGCGGCGGGTGCGCGCGGTGCGGGGACCCCGCGGGGCTCGCCGCCGCGGGAGCCCCTGGCGCTCCTAGTAGCCAGCGTGCCCCGTGTACCGGCGGCGAGATATCGCACGCGGCCCGACGCTCCCTCGTTGGCGCAATCAAACGACGACGCCCAGCGTCCTCTCTAGTCGGAACTTGTTTATCGATCTATTAGCCTGTCCTCATCCCGCGTCACGTTCCGTCGGTAGGTAGTGTGACCGAGCCCTTCGCTCGATTTTCGATCGACAATAATTTTCGTAGTAAATTTCTCTCTCGCGGCACTGTCTAAACGTATGTAAATGTGAGCACATCCCCGTCGGTCCCAGCGCCTCTCGCGACGACGTTTCATCACAAGCGCTATACGCGTGTAACACACCTACCTGTGTACAAACATTTTTCATCTAGGTACCTATTACAGTCTACAGCGGTGACATCGTTTGCCTTGTGACGTCACTGCGGCGTCCACGTACTCACTTTCGTTACTTTAGACCGTTCGTAGAGATCGTATCTAGATATTGTAATGTATTAGTGATTAGAGGTAGTATGTGTAAAAATATTTTTTTTACAAGAGCACTTACAATTTGAATTGTGATTTATCTCGGGTGATTTGTGTATTTTTGAAAATTTTCATTATAAATAAATATCTTTTGTCATACTACATTGTTTTATTTCATAAGATTAGCACACCAACTTTAAAAATATATTTACTTAAGTATAACGTAGGTACTGTAACCTTAACTATCGAGCTGTCTATATCAATATTATATTATAGTTGACAATCAGAGTCCGTGAGCGACAGCATCGATTCGGTCGCGGTCGAGCCGGAGTGCGGCGCGCCCCTCGGAGACGCGCAAGTCGCGGGCACCGAGCCGCGCGTAGAAGCCGAGCGCCACCGCGTTGTCCTCCAGCACGTGCCAGTCTATGCGATGCACACCCTCCGACACCGCCATCTGCAATAACAACATTTATCATTATAACATCAAGTATTCGTAATGAAGAACACTACTTCGTTGAAATTCAAATCAAATCATTTATTTTTCAAGCTCATAAGTGAGAAAATATAGCGTCAAAAAATTTATACCAGGCGGTTTTAGTCAGACGGAGCATCGTTCTTCCTCCGTAACAGATATCAAGATAACAATGAGAGAACAAGTTTTTTACAAGTCGTGAGAAACACGCAATAAAAGATATATTCTCATTACCTTGAATGCATCTAAGGTAAAGATAATATATGGAATTTAAAGCGCAATTGCATCGGGTGATTATCTAGCGTGGCGTTTCAAGGGTGTACATCCCCCATGCACAAGGCAAAGTGCATGAGAAGGATCATGTTCAGCAATGGACGATATAAGGGCCGGCTACGGTAGGCTAGATAATGACGAACATGCGAATGGCACATGAATAACGTTACTTGACAGAGGTGCTGCAGCAGACTGATGCCGACACCGAGGCGACGTGCGCTGGGCGTTACGTACAGATCTTCGATGTAAAAGGCCCGACGCGTCCAGCTTGAGTAGGCGCGATTGCAAAGCGCGTGCCCCACTGCCTCGCCGCCGCGCTCCGCCATCAGACCGAAGAACCACGGCGGCGAGCTGTCGAAACCGTCCGTCTCTAGATCTGTACCAACATCACATATTGAACTGCGAAATGAAGACTTTATAGCTTACTTACATAATTTAAGGAGTACGTTATTTATGTAAGGAGACGATATCTCTAATCTAACTCTTTTGTACATCTGTGTTTATCCCTGTAATTATTGTCAAAAATAGATTCGTTCGATCGTAGGTTCAAACCACAATCAAGCTTCGACTCACATAGCTCAAGGTGCCGTTCGCCTCGCGTTGCCTCCGCCTCTCGTGCCTACCTCTGCCCCCACAGAACAGTAGTATTGAACCCTATGTCAAACTTGTTGCTTAAAAATTATACTAGACATAGGTATCTTCTGTGCTGCGGTAATTTAATGCTTTCTATTGGAACTATATCAACTACTGAAAGAAGAGTCCTAATTCCTAACGATTACATACATTATTATAGGAAGAAGGTAACAGACGAGTAGACAATAAATCTGATAGCATTGTAAGTAATTAGTAAGTATTTACACTATTTTACACATGTAAGTGCTTATTTGTTACAATATTTCAGTGGCATGTGTTAAAGGGGTACAAAATTTAGATAAATTGTTGTAACTAATTATTACATAATAAACCTATAATAAAGCGTGTCCTGATTGAGCGCCGGATTTAATTTAGAAAAAAAACATCAGTTTTTGTATTTAATTGAAACATATATTGTTAAAAATTAAAGTAGACAATATGCGGTTAAACATGGAAAATGGTATCGGTTAAATGACCACCTATGCGAAGGCTGCAGGATTTGGTTCTTTTGACGAAATTTTCAATGACGTCTGCAGATCGTCTGATCAATTTGATCGATGACGCGCCGGATTTTTTTTTTTTTAGTTGAATTCGGCTTGTTGGCATATACCTTCGATTTAAGATATCCCCATAAAAAGAAGTCAAGTTAAATCGCAACCTCCGAACGTCTTGAGATTAAACGCTCTGGAAACTTCTCTGCAAGTCATTGTTTGTCCGGCTGTATGACATGTGGCACCGTCCTGTAGGAACCACAGTTGATTGGGGTCCATATCTTCCAATTGGTGCCAAAAAAAACTCCTGTAGCATGTTCCGATTGCCAATCGCCAAACAAAAAAAATGGCCCGAAATTTAAATCCGACACTCAATCTGGGACACCCTATATTTCACTGCAGGTCAAAGGTTTCCGTGTTGTACTGCGGGGTACGTAGCACAACACGCGGGCCCAGTGTCTATTGGTAAATATTACACGTGCCACAGTTCTTTTTCTTTCATTCTCGGGCACGCAAGTTTCCTCATGATGTTTTCCTCCACCGGCAAGCTATTGTATGGTGTGTACTGCGGTTGTAGGTATATTTACCTTTAACAGTTAGTTTTGGTCCTTCCGGCACGCCCTCGTAAACCGCCAATTCCTGCGTCAGACGATAATAAACCCTTTAATTTTAATAAACCCTTTGTTTTTATTTTGAGAGCTAAGATAAAGATATAATAATGTATAAAACATTAATAGTAATAGTAGGAGACTCTACGTAGTAGTGTTCAAACTGCAATCGAGAAAAACCAGACGAAGGAGATGGACGAATTCTGTTAGAATGAGCTTTCCAGAGAATAGAGGACCTACTAAATCATAAATTACTCACAAAACCTAAAGATCCAAAGTTTTCAGTCAATGTGTGTGCGCTCGCAATGGAATTTTACACAATATTAAAATAGCACAAGGGGCTATGGAGCTCGCCATGTTTGTTATGCATTTCACTAAAGGACCGTAAGTATTTGAAATGTGGAAATCCGACGTCGAACCAAAGTCACAGATATCGACAAGCGTACATATTATAGGATAAAGTGGAATCAGCAGAACACTTTGTCAGATAGGAGGACGGCAGATGGTCCAAGGTAGTAACGGAGCGATGCCTCAGAGCAGACGAACAGACCAACAACCATTAATGAACAACAGCTCGTGCAAACAGGAAGGAAATATTGGAAATATTGGTTTGGGATAATGCTTTGTGGTATGAGAAAGATAAGGCCTATATCCATCAGTAATAGTTTCATAAATGCCCACGGCAACAGCACGAGAGGCAGAAGTTTATAGAGGTGGCGCGAGCGAACAAAGCCAAAAAGTAATAAAATGCTCCTCATCCTGCGGAAACTGTAAGCGGAATTGTCCAGGGTGTACACCTAAACCCGAATCAAGGAAGACGAATTATGGTTTGTTTTAGTAAAAGCTGCTAATAAGTAAAAGTCAATATGGGTATGTAGTACTAACGTACCGGTTAACGATGACAAATAAAATAAAAAACTGCACTTTCCTGGGTTGTGCAAACTGACAACCCGCTTACACGTAACTGCATACAGCACTTGAAGTTATAGTGCAAGCGTAGATTATAATGTCTGACAAAAGTTCGCAAAAGATCGAATTTATAATCATCGTAGGTACATTGTGAGATATCATATTATAATCATCGTAGGTACATTGTGAGATATATTATCGCCAAATGCAGACGTGTGAGAAATTTTGAATAGGAAGTAATAATAACTCACAAAAAATAAAGAATTGAATTAAGAATAAAGAATTGAATTGAATAACATACAAACGCAGTTCAAACGTATCAGGTTGTTCTATATGTATTGGCTGGTATGTGTGGTGTGAGGTAATATAAAACTCCATAAGTATTCGTATGACACTTACACATATCATCTTGTGTACAGCAGGCATGTCCTCCCGGCGCGCAACGCGCACCGTCACTTTCTCGTCATTCGACATGTCCACTTGTATTGTACAATGAAACTTGTGACCAACGCAAACGGGCGTCTGCTCGAAATAATTTTATAAACTAGTGTTACATTTGATCAACTCCAGTCAAGGCTATTTTAAATAAAATCACATGGAGCATTCTATAATGACTCAGCACACGAAGAACTAGATGGCGTTACTATAATACAATAGTACAATCATACTAAATATAATTACATTACATAAATTCAATTCCTATTTAAAAACGAATAAACGAGGTACAACATTATTCTTCAAATTAATAAAATCTCTTTATTCAATTAATAGAAGAGTCATCTGTAACTGAACGTTTTCAAGGAACAATTGGTCGAATTATAAGTTAGCAATATTTTGGGCAGATGGCGCTACTTGTCCTGATTGTGCCGTAAGTCTGAAGTCAAGGAAAACTAATAATTTTAAGGTCTTGTCTTTAAGTTTACCAAAAACACTCTTGTCTTTACTTATGTTTAACTTTATTGTGTCTTACTTTTGGTTCCATATAGTTGTAGCTATACCATTATCACGAATAAGTTAGACAGACATAGGGAAAATTTAGTAAAAATCGGTTTGGAACTAGGTACGATACAAATTAGCAATCAGGTAAAGTTAGTTGATTGCGACCCGATTATGATGTGGCATAAACGACCTTGGATGGTCTTTGAAAGATTCCAAAGACTTTAACAACAAGATAGCAGCAAAACTGGAACTGAAACGGTGGTCCACGTAAATATTTAACATACCTATTTCGTGTCAGTATTGTTACCGATCACCAATGGTATTTGATAGCGGCTTTTAATTTACTATACTAAGGGCACGGAATGTGTTAAGGAACCAAAAATTGTGTTAGTTTCAATTAAACATTGTTTTTATTTCCTACTTGTTTTATATAATACTTTTATATCTGAATGATATTAAATCTCTGCTACAGCATATTCACAATGTCTTGTAGGTAATGTTTTAATTAGAAGTTATAAATTACAAAATAGTGACCAGAGACTAATGTAGAAGATATTCTTCACTTGTTTTAACTAAAAAAATATACATTAAATTACGCAAATTAATAGCAATAATTATTATGAGAGAAAATTAAATCTATCTGTACATATAGGAAAATAAAAATGTTCTGACTGACTGACAAAGCTGAGCCGAAACCACCGAAACTAGAAACATGAAATTTGGATAATAGATTCTTTTTATGGCGTAAACATTTGCATTCGTATTATATTTGGCCGTCGAAAATATTACCACGTCCCTCAGTTTCGCCGACAGCACAAGATCTTCTGATGTTCCGTGCTGATCGACAACTTAATTTTAATGTTTAACCTCAGAATCTAACGTTTTGCCGATTCTATTACAAATGCAAGTATGTTAATTTTTTTACAGAAAGAAGGTGCCAAACGAGCATATAGTCCAGTCCACCTTGTGGTAAGTGGATACTGTCGTCTATGGACACCGGCGGTACATGCCAGAACGACAAACTTTGGTACGCCCCCGAATGCGCTCAACAAAGGCACCTTTGGTGATGTAGAATGGATTTGGAGAAAGAGTTAGGAAAGAGGGAAGGGATAAGATAGGGAGAAAGGGATAAGAAACACGTACGTACATTGGGCAATATTATAAAATGGGAAATGCAGTACATTTCAAGGTAGTCTTCTGTGAGAGAGGGGTAACGAAGCCAGTCGAGTACGCCCAACGGCTGTTGGAATGCAGCATGCACCCTCCCCCTATATCTTTTATACTTAAGTTTAGAACTGCTGTAACGTCGTTTAGAGAGGAAGTGCAGTCCAACAAAATACAATAATTTAAGAGATATCGCGGCGTCCGTATGAGTTGGATTCCGGTACTACGTAATTCAGTGGCTCAGCAGCCACTCCCGGAGTTCTGGTGTCAGCTTCTGGATGCTGGAGAGACGGCAGAGTACTCTAAGGACTTCGCTGTTAACGAGGTGAGACTTCCTTATTCATCCTCTACCAAGAAGTCGCTCCCAGACACAGTAGTCTCGCGCTAACGGGTTTTGAAATACCACAGGATCCAGGTCTACAGATTCACACGGCCGCTACAAACAAAACAAAACAAAACATGGATAGCTTATTCTCCGAAACATATTAGTGCCTTACCTATGAAATGGTCATTTATTCATAGTGACCACTTTGAACGTTTGGCGTTGCATTGTACCTATTGGTTTGGAATTCCAAATTCAAAGTAGTTTCAATTTAAAGCTAAAACATTCATTTTAAAAATCAGTTATTCATTTGTTTTCCGTCAAACAACTTGTTGCTTAGATATCGTTGTCTGCGACCATGGAAAAGTTAAAAAATCCCGTTATTTTCGAATATGAGTTCCGTGGTGCCAGTAACGCAGCACAAACGACACGCAATATCAACGATGTGTACGGACCAACTGCGCAAACGAGCGCACGGTGCGTTTTTGGTTTAATAGCTCCGTCCTGGAAATTTTGACCTCAAGAACAAGCCCCGTGGACGACTGGAGACTAAAGTCGATAACGACGAATTGAAAGCAATAGTGGAAGCGATTAACAGCAGCCTTCGACGTTAGTCATGCAACTGTATTGATTCATTTGTGTCAAATCGGAAAAGTAAAGAAGCTCGGTAAGTGGGTACCGTATGAGGTTGATGAAAGGCAGCTGTAAACACGTGTAGAAGCTTGCCCTACTTTGTTGAAACGGCACAAAGATGAAGGTATTCTGAATCGTCACTTTTGATGAGAGGTGGATCCTGTATAATGTATCCTGTATCCTGTAATCTTAAAAAGTTCCTAACAATGATTGAACTCAGGAGCACAGCCAAACAATGTCCCAAACGTCTCCATGATAACGCTCGCCTAACACAGCATGATAGTCTTGAGACTGTCCGTCACAATGTAACATTGATATTACAGGAGCTTCGCTGGAAACTCTCCGTCACCCACAGTACTCGCTAGACCTTGTCCATACCTATTTCCATTATTTTTTTGGAATTTAAATAACTTTTTACAGGGCAAAAATTCAACCTTTTTTTTTCATGGACGAAGGCGGCAGATGTGCATACAGCCCACCTGATGGTAAGTAGATATTGTCGCCTATAGACATCCGCGAAACATGCCAACATTAGTCCAAAATGACAAACATTGGCACGGTCCTGAATGCCTACCTTTTGTGATATGGGAATGGATTTGGAGAAATTGATGGGAAAATGGGGAGGGATAGAATGCGAATGGGCTCTGGCACATCTCACTCACTACCGAAACACATACCTACGTACATTGGGGAAATAAGATATAGTGGGAAATACCATTTCAAGGTAGTCTTCTGTGAGAGAGGGGTAACGTGGCCAGTCGAGCGCGCCCAGCGGCTGTTGGGTTGCACCATGCACTCTCCCCCTCATAAGAGGCAGTGAAAAACGCCTTCAGAGTATTCATCGATTCCCGTCCCCGGGAGTTCTATAGCACAGGCATCAATCAACTTCCATTAAAATGGCAAAATTGCATGGATAATGATGCACAATACTTTGATTAATTAAATATAACCTATAATTTTCATACAAAAAAAATATTTGAATCTTTCTATATAAAATGGCAATTTCATAATTAATGTAGGATTAAAAAATTTGCCAGCAAGGATTACATGCAGTACGCTTTCCTTACCATTACCTACGTTAGGTACCTACCTATTCTATGCTAATAAATATTATATTGTATTATAGAAATCCTGTGTTTTGGATAACAATACCTCACGGAAAGAAAGGAAGACAAGAGTAAGAGAGGAGGGAAATCTTTGTGACAAAGTCAAATAATGTAGGACGTACGTATCCTTTTTTGCACAACAGTTTTATTTTCATGAACCTCTTAAAAGAACAATGAAATGTTCATTTGTACAACCACCTCATGTATCAGACTAAATACCACAATACTTACCATAACTATATCATATCCCGCCCTTTCAGTATCCACTGCTGGACGTGGGTCTCCTCATACACATTGTCGAGCGCATGACGGATTATGCTAAAAGGCCAAATGGGTTGGTAAGCAAGTTTTTACAGGTGGTGCAGCTTCTCGGAACTTGAGATAGTCGCTTTGTTATCCCTTGGTCTGGTGGTGTGGTGTTAATGCCGATGTACCACACGGCAAATCAGATTAGGTTTTTTTTTTTTGAAAAAATAAGACCGTTATTTTACATTATGGTATAAAAGGCGAGCTTAATATCATAAGGCATTCTCAACCTTTGTGTTATACATGATATGAATACGCAGTGGCGGATAAATCGTGAGTTAATTCATCCATAGTTCGAAGTATAAAGATATACGCAAATGACTGTAGTGGTATTCTCCGCCCAGCGTGCAGGGAGGATCGGAGGAGGTCCGGCTCGAGATGTGGCCTGGAGCCGGGGTCAGGCGTGTCGGCAACGTCTTGTTGCGTAAGCGGGCTGCGGGCGACGGCGGGGGCGCAGCTCCGCGGCTGGCCGTGCGGCGTGGACTCGCGCGCTATCGATCGCCGCGCGCACGCGCCGCTTCACGTATCGCGGCAGCAGATCAGCGCACCACCGCCAGTTATGTGCCTCGGACAGTGCCGTACAGTGATGCTCCCGCGCACCGTCTCACCGCTCGCACAGTGACGCGCCGGCTGCCACCAGCCAACACCCAACATGGATACCACAATGACCGCCACCAAAAGCGAATACCATTTTGGTAAGTAAATCCAAAGTACAGTTCTGGCATAGAAATGCAATTGTTACCAAGGACGAGCTTTGGTTCCTAAAATTAACTAACAGTTAGGGTACATTTAAAATTTTAAAAATAGTTTAGCCTGAATAGTTAATGATTGATTATTACGCGTATTACATTAATTACATTGTAGAACTTTTATCAGTCTATAATAAAAACAATAACTAGGAGAAACTACAAGTCTAGCAGGCGTAGCTACACGCAGCGGTACAGCAGCACTAAACAATCGCCTGCCGACTTGTGATCTGCTCGCACTCTAATGTAACAAGTGCAACGAGCTCTTTTTGTATCCAAGGCTGGACATGGGCCTCCTCGTGAAAACTGTCACGTGCATGAGGGATGTGTGGCCTTAAAACGCCACGTTGACCAAACGGATCCTCTACTCGTACTCTGCTCGTTGAAAATCATCACATATTTTGTGATACCTACTTCGTGATCACTTCGTACTCCCAACAGCATCATCGATGCACTTCTGCTTGTATCATCATATGTATGAATTGATCTTCATTATATCATATATTTATATTCAAATTCATGTACTTACATATGTGTATATTTTTATGTTTTATCGGACTACATAGTTCATTATGTTGTATACATAATTAATTATTTTAATATTAAAATGAGTATATAAAATTTAAAAAACAATTTTATGAGTATATAAGATGCGTTCTCCATTTTGTGGATCTTAAGTGAAAACTATTGTGACAGTGAGCACGAAAAGGCAATAATTTGTTTGAATCGAAGTGTAGGTTTATTACGAGTAGGTTTTAACGGGCTAGTGGCAGTTTAATGCGCGCGCGCAGGTCGCGGCGCGACAGGGCGCGACGCGTAGCGGCCGCATGCCGATGTGCACCGTGTGCCTCCACCACACGGTCGCTGCTTCCACAACGCTTACGCTCACTTAAGACTCTCTGATTGACATTGTTCTTATCGCTTTGCGCTCGCACACCATTTTTATATCCCGTGCACCAGTTTGAGTTCACAACAACGTATCGCCTTCTGAGCCTGCGGCAGTGGCATGAGCGGCTAGAGTGTGTACTGGATCCGACGCTGGTGGTGGCAGCCAAACCGGCGCCAAATTGGTTGTGAGGTGCACGCGAGCAGCCACGCGGGAGTTATCATCCGGCGATTAGATAAAGCGAAATCGCTCAAACTCAACGAGTGGCAGTAGGCTCGCGTGCGCCCTCCTCGCCTAGCGCGCCTCTCGCGCTGGAGGCTGCTGGCCCCCGCCCGGCGCCGGTCGGCGGCAGGTCACGCGCGGCCCCGCGAGAGTTAGCTTCCTTGTTATTGTTAGCGAGTGTTGACCGCGGCCGGCGCCCGCTGACCCGCTTCCAGCCGCGACACCTGCCGCCCATGTTCACACGTCACGAGGCTCAACACGCGTCGATCGATTAACATTACCCACATGCTGATACCTAATAGCCACTCGAGAGTTCGTTACCGGGTGTAGAGAAAAGGAAACAAAAGTTAATGTGCAAAACAATGTATGAAAACAAAGTTTACGATCATAGCAAAGGAAGCCACGTTCAGGTATGGTATAACAATTGCAATTCTATCGACTCACAAAAAGTATGTAGAACTTCTATGAGTACTTCTAATAGTACCTCAATGAGTACTTCCATAAGTACCTCAATGAGTACTTCTAATAGTACCTCAATGAGTACTTCCATAAGTACGTAAATGAATAAAGGTGGGAAATGATGTTAGACACTCATGCTAGATGTACCTACATATATCTTAATCAAACTAAGGTATAAGGTGTATCAATGGAAGAGGAAGGCCTTCTATAGCAGAGCTACAGAAGACCAATAGAAGCTCAGCGAGTTGAGCAGTGCAGCAGTAAGAGTGTCAATCGAGCTGCCGGCTGTGCGCGAGCGCGTGGGGTGCTTCCGGAGCTCGCAGATAACGTGCGACAATCATTTTTCAAACCGTTGCATACGAGTAGAAGCCATGTTCGATACAAATGGCTTAATTAGAAACATTGCGAGGCACACTGTCAAGTGCTACTTGTTTATTTAAACAACTGCCTGTTGCCTGTTGCCTGTTGCCTGTTGCCTGTTGCCTGTTGCCTGTTGACTGTTGCCTACAACAGCCACTCATTTGTCTTTTGACACGAATGTATTTGAAAGGTTGCTTTAACGTACTTCATAACAAATTGATGACACAAACTTGTTTACTCGTATTACTTTCAGGAAAGCAATATTTTTCATTTAGTTTTTACGTTTTAATATTCAAACCAGAGGCAGTAAGTTAGGCACTCATATGTAGGACATGCCAAGTCATTAATTGGTAATTATAATTAAATAAAGGAAAATTAAAGTCGCGATCATTTAACTCAGTAATTAACTAACAAATCTAAGTAATCAGACTAATTTAAATCTAAGTTCCGCAGACGATCTTATGAAAATAATAATTAGATTCTTAACATCTCTTGCAAGTTGCTCTACTTTGCGGCTCTCAGATTTACCACCGAATTTCCATCGATTATAGAGATACAAAGATATAGAGCTTAAATATAAATGACCTCCGTGTCCATTCCTTGGCATAGGCCTCCTCATATACGTTGTCTAGTGCATAAGGGATGTGGGAGCTTCAAACTCCACACTGGCCTAGCGGGTTGGCGAGTTCACTCTTCTAGAGGTGGCGCATGTGGTAGCGATTTTGTTATCCTTAGTCCCTTTTACGGGAAAGATGGAGATAAATGTATAATATAATATAATCATAGTATTACTCCGATGATATTAACATCATAACCATAATATTATATTGGTAATGAACATGAGTACCGCTCACAACGCGAGTGTGGGATGATGAGGCGTGTTGCGGCGTGCGGGGCGCGGGCGCGGGGCGGGGTCGCCGCGTTATCGCGATAAGCGGCGCCCGCGCTGACCCCGGCCGCGCCGCACTCCCCGCGCACCACACCCGCCTTAGCCCGCCAGAGCACAACTATTTACAATATTATAGGCACACAAAACTTTCATAACCAATTTTATCTTCTCATTTCGATACATTAAATGAACAAGGTATATATTCGGGCGGACATGTGTACGGTTACGTCAATGCGTAACGTTTCTGTATACGGACGTGCCGCGCGCGCTGTTACAGGCCGTATTTCTAAATGTCGAAGCATATTGGAACGTGACGTTGATCTCGATTATTGATGGAAACGCTGGAATTGCAACACGCGCGCCTCTACCGCACGTTCTGTTATGCGCCATGCACATGATCACACATACATTGTACACACAAAATATTTGATACTTACTCAATATGAAAATAAAATATTTTAAATACAAACGTTTTTATATTTAATAGATACTACTATATACTACTATAAATAGACACATTAATAGATATCTACAATTGGAAATATGCATTTTCATCTCCTACTTGCAGTGAGGACCGTTTTTAGATATGGGGCCTGCTGAGCTAGGGCCCAGAGCCCCGAGAGGTTGAGGAGGCCTCATGCATCTGGCATGACATAATTTAAAAAATCTGCTCTTTGAGTTCGGCTTGAAAAAATAAAAAAAAGTATAATAACATGATATAGGTAACTACAATTTAAATGAACTTGTAACATATAAAAATTGTAAATAGTAATTGTAATAGTAAATTTTCATTTGTATTCTGCTCATGATATTCAATTCCTTTCAAGGGGCCCCGACCCGAGCCCCGAAAATTCTAAAAGCTTAAAGGGCCGTCTCCTATCGAAAGTTGGCTATCAAATTGGTCTATTGCATTCTCACATATCTCCATTTACAATTGACTGGTTTCTTAGTTCATTATTTGGTCCAATTTCGTTGTTTATATAATACTAGCAAAACCCGGCAGACCTTGTCCTGCCATAAAAGTTGATGTACTGCAGCGCCATCTAGTGGCGAGTTATAACAAAGTCGATAGCTTAAAAATATTCTCCATGCTGAAATACCTATGTATACCAATTTTCATGACGATCGGTTGAACGGTATAGAAGTTGATGTGCTGCAGCGCCATCTAGTGGCATAGCAACTACAAAGACAAATTTGATAGCATAAAAACCGTCTCCATAAAAAAATACACATATGTGCCAACTTTCATGGTGATCGGTCAAACGGTGTCGAAGTCTATTAACATCAGATATATCCTCCTTTATATATTAGGTCGGGGAAAAAGTTTCTTCGTATTTTATATACAAACTCAAGATATTTTTTAACAGTCTAATTACATTTAATTATAATATATATGTGCCGTTTTGTTCTATAACTTGTTGCCATCTTGTAGGTAGTGACATGATCCCGTTGCTGTAGAAATTTTTGGGATATTTGGTCAAAAAATTGCGACAAGTAGTTTTGACAGTCCTCTCTAGATGTTAACCTTACACTACCTAAATAATTCTGAAGAGACCGAAACAGGTGGAAATCTGAGGGCGTAAGGTCAGGGCTATATGGTGGGTGCATCAACACTTCCCAACCAAGCTCTCTCAATTTTTGCTAAGTGGCCAAAAATGTTTGTGGTCTGGCGTTATCACGATGAAAGTACACCCTTTCTATTGATCAATTCCGGGCGTTTTTTCTCAATTTCTTGCTTTATTTAATCTCATCAGCTGTTGGCAGTAGACGATTTTGCCCGGCGGTAAAAGCTCATAATGAACGATGCTCTTCCAATCCCACCATACACACAACATCACTTTATTGCGCGTTAATTCGGGTTTCGCCACAGTCTGTGGAGCTTGGCCGCACTTAGACCATGATTTTTACCGCACGGTCTTGTCGTAAGTGATCCACTTCTCATCACCAGTGATCAATCTTTTCAAAAATGGTTCGGTCACATTGCGTGTTAATAGATAATCGCAAACGAGTACACTGTTCATTAGGTTTCTTTCAGTGAGCTCGTGTGGTACCCAAATATCGAGCTTTTTTGTGATTCCAGACTTTTTCAAATGAGTTAAAACTGTTTTGTGGTCAATGCCCAGTTCATCAGCAATGTCGTAACTACTTATATGCCGATCTTGCTCCACTTTTTCACAAATGGCATCAAGTTTATCGACAACAGGGCGACCGGAGCGAACTGCATCTTTAACATTAAGATTTCCTGACTGAAAACGGTTAAACCAGCTTTGTGCTACTCTTACTAACATTGCATTAGGTCCATAAACGGCACAATTATTTTTCGCATATTTCCCTTTTTTGTATTGTAACAAAACTTTAAAATGTATCAAATTCCTTCGTTAGATTCACTCATTTTCTTGGACAGAAAAACAACTGAAAAATGGCCAGAAACTGTTTTTTATTTATTATTTCTTTTTTTAAATGTTACCTTTTTAATGGTATCATAACCAGCCAGGTACAAACAGTACAATCAAAGATATTGGATCACAACTTCATACATACAAAATACGAAAAGACTTTCTCCCCGACCTATAGATAGATGATAGTTGCCAAATTTACCACCGAAACCACCTACCTCATGGAGTCTTTCTACTGCGTTACGATATGGGGTTCTCTAATCCTTCTGATGATACATTCGACCACAGTCGACGATAACTACTCAACACTGGGCTGGGCTACCAACAGCCATGTATCGGGATGAGAAAGTAATAACAGGTGCTACTGGCGTAGTTGACATGCTGACCGAACAGTTGGAGACTTCTTCTCTTACGAGTCTATCGGAATCTATCTCATGTCTTCACACTGTATCATTTACGGAAAGGAAAGTGATTAATAAAATTACGAAAGTAAACATTTGAAAGGGACTGGCTCCGATGGGCTGCCTCCCCCCCCCCCCCCCCCTATTTATACATCGATGCGCATCGACCTTTGTTTTTCCACTAACAAAAATGTTAAATATGTCTCTTAGAAATAGAGTGTTTCCTACAGAATGGAAAAAGGTCCGTATTGTCTCTATACATAAGAAAGGTTATGTAAGGGATGCAAACAATTACAGCCCTATTTCCATTTTGTCGGTTATATCTAAATTATTCGAGTCATTGATTTATCTAATTCGTTATAATGACACCAATTCAATAATTAGTAATAGGCAGTACGGTTTTCGCGGGGAAGATCGATTGTAAGTAATTTAATTTCTTATATTAACGACTTAGTCGAAAGCGTGGACAAAGGCGGTCAGATCGACTCTGTCTACACGGATTTTACTAGCGCGTTTGACAAATTCAATCACAAATTATTGTTGCACAATATTGAATACATGTATGCGGTAAAGGAAAGTGTCTTGAGATGGCTGTCCTCGTATTTGTACAATCGGCTGCAAACGGTAGCTGTAAATGGACATCAGTCAACATCAGTCAAATCAGTCAATCATAATTTTTGCAATTTCGGGCGTTCCTCAGGGCACATCAGCCTGAGGGCGTTCCTCGGGGCACATCAGCCTGAGGGCGTTCCTCGGGGCACATCAGCCTGAGGGCGTTCCTCGGGGCACATCAGCCTGGGGGCATTCCTCGGGGCACATCAGCCTGAGGGCGTTCCTCGGGGCACATCAGCCTGAGGGCGTTCCTCGGGGCACATCAGCCTGAGGGCGTTCCTCGGGGCACATCAGCCTGAGGGCGTTCCTCGGGGCACATCAGTCTGAGGGCGTTCCTCGGGGCACATCAGCCTGAGGGCGTTCCTCGGGGCACATCAGCCTGAGGGCGTTCCTCGGGGCACATCAGCCTGAGGGCGTTCCTCGGGGCACATCAGCCTGAGGGCGTTCCTCGGGGCACATCAGCCTGAGGGCGTTCCTCGGGGCACATCAGATCATCTTTTCCTTTATTATTTGTATTGTTTTTTAATGACATTGTGTGTAGTGTGTAATATTAAATATAGTAGGTGTTCTCTGTCTGTATGCCGATGATACGAAAATTTATAAAGAAATTAACTGTTCAAGCGATTTAATATTACTACAAAAAGATACATAGTATTTATGAATGGTGTGTTACCAATTCTATGACTATTAACGTTTCCAAGTGTCACCAAATCACTTTTACTAAAATGTTACATCCAGTATCCACAATATACAGAATCAATGGAGAATGCGTCAATACGATGACTATGTTGAGAGATCTGGGTGTCATTCTCGACTCCCAAACTTAGTTTTACTGCACATTATGATAATACTGTGAAGAGGGCAGCCAAGATGCTTGGTTTCATATTTCGGACAACTAATGAATTCAAGCGATCTGACACACGAATTATATTGTTCAACACATTGGTTAGAAGCATTTTGGAGTACGCAAGTGTGGTCTGGAACCCATACTATTCCGTTCACAGTAATCGCATAGAATCTTTATTGAGATTGCTTACGAATGTAAGGTAACTGGAGGTAGACCCAAGTGAGGTGCAGGCTGTTCGTCGTTTACCATTCAAAAAAGACCAGTCCAGTCCATTAATTGTGGAGCTAAAAACAAAAGAGACCCGCGATCATTGGATTACCGCTGGGAAACGGACAGCCCTGAAGGTAGGAGGATTACTGGACAAGGTACCCGAGGGAAAGGAGAACAAGCGCGTTTATGTCGACCTTTTTTATTGCAAATTTCTTCCTCTTTAAGAACATTTTTTTTTTAAATTATTTAAGTATTAATATTTTTCGAATTATTTTGCAATTGTTTATCTGCGAGTTCGAAACTTTTGCACATTTTTCTAGGCGTCATTCCTAATGCAATGAGCCCTTGCTCATATTTTTACACGCGGTATCAAGAATTAAGACCATTTACAACTTGTGAACTAGACTATACCACTGTTAAACTAAAATATGCCAACAATGACAAGCTATTTAAGCATTGCAATACTTTACCATATTAAAAGCACATATAATATATTAAAAAAAACAATATTTCAATACCAAAATTCAAACATTAATATCACACCCCGTAGTTACACGTAGTATAACACGTGCATTTGGTAATCAACGCCGCGAACAATATACGAGATACAGTCAGCGGACCTGCGCTTACTCTGTTCCCGGGTTAATAAATTAATTAGATCTTAAATTGATAACAGATATCAGCGAAAATAATTTAAAATATAAATTAAGTTGATATTTCTTGTCCAAATTATAATTTGTTCACTGCTCTGTAGGTTTTTATTGTCTCGGCAACTGATTTCAGCAGTAGGTACTTGTATCTTAGACAAATCTGTATGGTTTATTAGATACAATTATTATTATGTTAGCTTTATATTTATTCTTTGTAAATTTGTATAAAAAAACTGTTCACATGATGACAAAAACTCGATGACAACAAGGATTATAGTGATCAGATGATGATAACAGTTGTTTATAGCAGCTTTTGAGCGATGCTCGAGAAACTCCTTGTATAAATGAGCAATTGCTCAAATTGATAAGTTCGTAGGTATAGAGGGCCTACTCGAGAAGTCATCGCTTGTACCATATACCACGAATTATATAATCCTTTAGGATCTTCGCACTTTTAAGTTAGTGGCGTATTTTGCGTCGCCAGTTTGTGTAACTTTCCACCGAGTTTGTGGATATTTCTTTTGTTGTATTCGGACGTAGCTGAGCGGCGCAGGGGCGAGTGCGGGGCGGGCGGCGCGCAGGGGCCGCGCGCGCTGATAACAAGTGAGCCGGCGACCTCCGGCCCCGCGGGTAAAAATAATAATGTCTCTATTTATTTAAACATATCCCCCGTCCCCTGCCAAGGACTAGCGGACACATCGCATTGTCAACAATATCGTTATAAAATTTTAAATTATGTTTGATCCGCCAATATGCTGTTGGTATGGTGAGAAAAAATGTTAATTACTCAATCGAGGCATCGAACTGAACATTGAATCAGCAAACTGGTGCCTTTGAAGGCATGTGGAAATAATATTTTATAATGGACAGTTTTATTGAGAGGGCTCGGGAGATCCAGTAGGGTAGTGGATCCAAAGTTCATCACGTAGCATCGCAGCATCGTGCGTTCTAACCAGAACGCATGATGCTGCGATGCGAGTTTACCAACAGCTATGATCTAAACCCAATCGTGATTTAAAGTATTATCACACAGCTAAACGTTTGTGTAAGATTGATTGTATCTGACTCATGCCTATGGCTAAGGACGCCCGAATCTCACGGTAGGTCACATGGCTGTCTGTTTCCATCATATGGCGCACAGCATCGATGTTTTTGTTGTTGTCAGCGGTGGACGGCGACCTTCACGAAATTCGTCACTGAGATTGACACGACCGCACTTGAATTCTGCAAACCAGCTACAAATTGCCGTCTTGCTTGGTGCTTCATCACCAAAAGCAGTTTGAAGCCGGGCGAGGCTCTGCTGAGCTGTCAAATTTCACTTAAAATCGTAGAAAATCATACAGCGAAAAATTTCACGAGTTAAATCCATTGTAATACAGACACTTAATTTGTAAACATGCGACTGTTAGATGAAACAAACATTATTCTACAACCAAAGAGTTCCATTTTCAAATATTGTAAATATTGTTTATGTAAATTGATAAAATTGGAATAAATTAAAAAAACAAGGCAAGTGCAATTATCGGTAACATTTGGTTACAATTAATAATTAATCATTATTATTATCTTCTATTGAATTCTTACAATAAATCTATGAAATATGTAGGTATATGAAATATTCTTCGAAAAAAGTGATTGTAATATGAAGTACGAAGCTTATCTGAAGTACGAATCTTATCTCTACGAAGTACTTGTCTGACTGTTTGTCTCAACGCGCATCACGCAAAATCCAATTTACGGATTTAAATGAAACTTTGCATAATTATAGCTCATGGCCTAGGTTAACATTGACGGTACATGTGGTCCCGATTCGTTATAAAGTTCCCGCGGGAATCACTCTAAAGTTCACGCGAACGAAGTCGCTGGTACCGCTAGTTACAAATAAACTAAAACAGAATTAAATAAATTTTCATTTTACTTACAATCTGCTAAAATATAATGTAAACTATCGAAACCAATAAAACAAAACAAGACTGTTAAAAATCAAGCTACCTTATATTAAATGTAGGAGTTGGATCCTACGAGGGGCATCCTACACTGTAGGTGGTTGTTGTTAGTGCCTTAGTGTTGCCAGGATCAGGAAATATCCTCCTTAATGTATCCCGGATATTTTTTTAAATTCTTTAGAACCCTGGTTTCTACTCGTTTTCGTCACCAATATAATTAAAAAATCAGTATATAAATTGAAACTCAGTGGTTTGAAGTAATAACCTTATGAATGTGAGTCGATAATAAATATCTTTGGGCCATGAATTCATAGCTCCTCAACAAATAAATAGCAACTCTTAACAATTCCTAATCGGATATGTCTGATGTCAGGAAACGGGACGATATGTCTATCGTCCAAACCTTCAATAAAATTAAAGATGTCCAATGGAAAAATTGTACTATTTTCCTAACTAGCGACTAGTTGTAGGAGCAATCAGATCCTGGTTACATAAAGTGCTTCTCGAAATTTAACGGTGGCTTATTCTATCCGTGTCACCAAAATACCCCTTTAAAAGGTAAAAATAAAAATTGAAAATGAATAGTCAGTTAATGTTATGTAGAATCCATTCTTGCTACACTAGGAAATTATTTAGTTTCGTTACGTTCCTACTCTAGCTAAGTTTTATTATCGCCTTTCAAGGGTTTAAAAGATGCAAACAAGAATTAACCTAAATTGTATATATATAGAACACGGGAGTGTGATTAATAGTGCAAGTATTTGCGAAAGTGCGCCCTTTGTGTGCTGCCCTGTGACATTCTGGTGTGGTTAGTCACGCCGTCTGATTCCAAACGGGGCTTGGGGGTGCACGCGGGTGGCGGGGATGATTTTTTTACTTTTTACTTACTTTTACCTACACACTGTCCACAACCGAAAAGGCAAAGAATCAGCAACGTAATAATTAAAATATGTTAAACAAAACTTATCATTACTATTTGAAGGATGTGAATGAGACCGCTAAGAGACACATTTCCGCTGTTTCCGCTAAGAGACACATTACGTTTGACGTATGACACATAAGTCATACGAAGTATTCTTAACTTTTGTGAATTGACCGATTGATATCTGCCTACGTCGTGTCACTGCAGAACACGTCCAATCACACCAAGTTGCAATCATGACTGTGTATCAATCAAGCTATAATGTCCGTTAGACTTTAAAGCATATTCCAATTTCTTATTTCTCGTTCACACAGATTTTCGTATGATGTTTTCCTTCGTGGTCAAAATAAATGACTGGGTCATCATCAATCTCGCTGAATCAATGTTAGATTTACCGTTTAAGAATATAATTTTTGGATAGTCTTCCACACTTTCCGTCACAATTAAATTAATTAAATAATAAATAGTGATTTTTGGAAATGATAAATAAAGATCTAAGCACATGCGAGTAAATTAATCAATAATTATTTATATAAAATGTAGCAATAAAACATAAAATACATGTTAATTGTTAGTTAGATAAGTTTTAGTGTAGTAAAAGTAATGTAGTTTTAGTTTTAGTGTAACTGCACCAAATCCTGTCCGCATTAATATGTGCATAACTTCTATATTACAAATTGTTGCTAACTGTTGCTGACTGTTGCTGACTGTTGCTGACTGTTGCTGACTGTTGCTGACTGTTGCTGACTGTTGCTGACTGTTGCTGACTGTTGCTGACTGTTGCTGACTGTTGCTGACTGTTGCTGACTGTTGCTGACTGTTGCTGACTGTTGCTGACTGTTGCTGACTGTTGCTGACTGTTGCTGACTGTTGCTGACTGTTGCTGACTGTTGCTGACTGTTGCTGACTGTTGCTGACTGTTGCTGACTGTTGCTGACTGTTGCTGACTGTTGCTGACTGTTGCTGACTGTTGCTGACTGTTGCTGACTGTTGCTGACTGTTGCTGACTGTTGCTGACTGTTGCTGACTGTTGCTGACTGTTGCTGACTGTTGCTGACTGTTGCTGACTGTTGCTGACTGTTGCTGACTGTTGCTGACTGTTGCTGACTGTTGCTGACTGTTGCTGACTGTTGCTGACTGTTGCTGACTGTTGCTGACTGTTGCTGACTGTTGCTGACTGTTGCTGACTGTTGCTGACTGTTGCTGACTGTTGCTGACTGTTGCTGACTGTTGCTGACTGTTGCTGACTGTTGCTGACTGTTGCTGACTGTTGCTGACTGTTGCTGACTGTTGCTGACTGTTGCTGACTGTTGCTGACTGTTGATAACTGTTGATAACTGTTGATAACTGTTGCTAACTGTTGCTAACTGTTGCAAGTCGCAGCTCCATAACTTTTGTTTGACATTTTTCTGTTGTAATTTTTATGACACAGTGAAATCCTACTTGTATGTGCCGTAGAATTTGCGACAAAAACAACAAATTTATGGTATTGTTAAGAAAACGTCGACTTGTCTTAGTAAAATCGACACATGATCGGCAATTGTTTATTGCACGCAGGTGCGCCATCCAAAGTCCTTCAATAACACAATACCATAATTTTAGTGTAAAGGCTCATTTACACAAGGAGTTTCTGGAGCGGCTCGGGCGAGAATATTGTATAGCATTCTTGTATGCGACCAAAACTTCATACGATTCTCGCTTGCAACTGTTCAAATTTATTTTTTATTTTTATTATTATTTTTGGGTAACAACCAGAACATTTTACAAGTAATGTGTTAGGTACATAAAAAATAGAAACGGTTATCTAAAAGATCCCACAGTAAAATAATTACATTTAGGGGACAATTTTAGTTAATTTATATTAAATAATTGATGGACAGAACTAGACAAAATAATGATGGACACTTTTGAATGAAAGCTGCCGACCATCGATACAAGTGTAATGTATGTCAACTTGTTGATTATAGTTACCATAAAGAAATATTTTATCTCCCGCTTTTGGAGGGTTTCAGTTTCGGTGGTATGTATTTGATATACCGGCCAAAATGAGGAATCATACTTTATATTTGAGAAATCTGCAAAAAAAAATAATACACATAATGATAAAAACTCGGATGACACAGTGATCACACGATGTTAACAATTGTTTAAATTTGCTCCTTGTGTAAGTGAGCCTTTGGAATCCACTCGCTCGCCTTTTGTATTGTGTCAGTTCGCGCAGACCTTTCTATTTAAAACAGCAGGTAAGCCACAACGTTTGACCCTTCTACTAATGCTTAAAAAGCCTTTCCCAAAAAAACAATAGTCGCCAGAAAGCAGACAATACTTAGGTAAAAATATATAGAGCAACTCTGGCACCATTTTTTACAACTTGATAACTGTACAAAAATTTACTAAAACCCTTCTGGTTTTCCTGTTGCCATAAAGTAATAATCTACGGAGTGTTTAAGTTAAATGTAATTTTGGAATGAAGAGAAGCAATTTCTTTCTGTCCCTTCCATACTAAAGAGATGAGTTCAATCATCAAAAAGAGATTGTTGGACCAATTAAATTGATTATTAATTACTATAAATTGATCATGTATTGATTGATCTTTGACAATCAAATGCATTCCATACCATCAGCCCATTCTCCATTCTCATCCTACCACCAACGGCGAACTTTTACAACGGACGACCGGTCCACCTAGCCGGAGGGCATCCCGCACTGCGCTTTCCGGTAGGTGATCTTCATTCGACTACCCCATCGGTTATCAGTCCTGCGGCAAATATGACCTGCACATTGTCAATTCAGCAAGCTAATTCTATAGGTTAAATCGGTGACTTTAGATCTTTGGCGAATCTCTTCGTGTCGGATGTTATTCCGCTAAGAGACTCCGAGCACAGCTAGCTCTCTTTGAACTTATGGATCAGGCCCACCGTCAGGGTCCACGTCAAAGTACCGTACGTCATAACTTTCAGGACGCACTGATTGAAACTTTCGTCTTCAAGTTGCAAGATAAGTACAAGATAGTACAAGTCTTCAAGATATAGACGACGAGAAGAGCCGACACATTTTCACAGAAACACACACACACACACAGCTGCGCTACTTATGAGAGCTACATTATAGACGGTCACTAAATACATAATAAATTCCATTAACAAAATAAAATATCGTTACTTTTATAATAATTAAATACTTATAATAATTATTTATTTATTTAATTTAATTATATAAGGCATCAACAGTATACCCACATATAATAATTAATAGAATAATATCAGGCGGTAATAAAATTACTTCATATTAAATATATTTTAAATGTTACATTATAATTCTATTTTTTTTTACAACAACCGGTTATGTACTTTCTTTTCGAAGAGCCATTATGGTAGCTATACATATAATAAAATCGTAAGAGGCCAGTGTACAGACAGACATTTAATATTTTAAAAAAAAAAACATTTATGAAGAAGGAATGATATAGAGCCCAAAACAGCATTTTTTGGAATTGTCTGTCCGTCTGTCAGTTTGTCTGAAAGCGCATTGCGCAAAATACACTGCACGGATTTGAATGATACTTGACATAGTTATAAAGTATGACTTAGGTTAACCACTAACTAAGGTTACCAAGGAATTTCAAGATCCCTAAGAAGCTAGTCAGAATGATCGAGGTCGCTACGAAAGAGAGCAGAATGCGAGTAAAGGTACAAGGACAATTCGCGGTGATAACTGGGCTGCAACAAGGAGATGCCTAATCAGCTACGCTGTTCAATGTGATTCACGAACATATTATCAGAAAAATAATAATGGTAGATGGCAGTGTGCTACTGAATGGACAGCATAAGGTGATTAGTTATGCTGACCACTTAGCATTGCTTGGATAGCGTGAGGTAGAATTAAAGGAATCAGCCTTGGAAATGGAAGCAAGTAAGGTCGCTGAAAACTTGAAACTTGGATGCCACGTGAAACTTCAGAGAAAGCCGAAGAAATATTATTGTTGTATGCGTTCGAAGTAACATTTCGTCGCGTCGTCAGTCCCAAGTCGCTTCGTCAGCATTCTTATTATCGGACGGCTCTGGGATCTTCTCATAACTCGTATTACGCAAAATCACTGGATCAATTTTAATGAAACATAACTTAAACTTGTTAAAGTAGTTAAAGTTATAACTTGTGTGCCGTGTCAATATTTAGGATACTTTTTATCCAGATCAATTAAAGAGTTCCCGCGGTAATCAAGCTGGCAAAACATTCTCGAATGTCGATAGGCACGGATTCGCCGGCACTGATAATTTACAAATATACGTAACCTTTTAGACATGACCGTTGATTGACTCACACGCATTACCACATGCAATTAAACTTGGCACTAACCACATGTCGCCCATGTCGTGAGCGCGGCACAGGCAGCCACTACAAGATATGCATAAGTTTTGTACAGAAATGGCAACGATGAAACAGTTTGTGATAATTTTAAATTACTTAGACCGGGCGCTATAAAATAATCAAAATAAAATCAGGGCCTGAATTTTCTAGATTATGGATAGATATTTTATAACCTGTAATAAAGCGGCAATGATACTTGCAGCTTCAGTGCAAACAGATATTTGTTAGTGCGAGAAACCTTCGTAAGTTTTTTAACATTGCAACTTTACGAATATCACACAGACATGTATTATGTACACCTGCCTCTGATTTCTAAAGATGTACCTTTTTTATGGAAAAATCAGCATACAGTCCACCTGATGGTAAGTGGATACTGTAACCCATGTACATTCGCGATACATGCCAACTTCAATCCAGAATGACAAACGTTGGCACGCCCTCGGATGCGCTGCCTACCTTTGCGGATTAAGGGACGGATTGGGAGAAAGGGTTGGGAAACTGGGGAGGGATAGGATAGGGGATGGGATGGGAATGGGCCCTGGCATATATCACTAACTACCGAAACACGTTTGTATATTGGGTAGTCTTCTGTGAGAGAGCGGTAACGTGGCCAGTCGAGTGCGCCCAGCGGCTGTGGGAATGCAGCGTGCACTCTCCCCTAAAATAAATAAATACCCACCACAAATAAATTAGTTATGAAAAAAACCTAGGTAGGTAGGTACTGTAAAAACTCTTAAGAGTACATTCTCCTTACAACACTGAACCTATTCTCAGCTTTTGCGTTATTTGAGGGGGAGAGTGCACGCTGCAATCCAACAGCCGCTGGGCGCGCTCGACTGGCCACGTTACTCACCCCTCTCTCACAGAAGACTACCTTGAAATTTCCCACTTTATCTTATTTCCCTAATGTATGTACGTGTTTCGGTACTGAGTGAGATGTGCCAGAGCCCATTCCCCATTTTCACAACCCTTTCTCCAAATCCGTTCCTATATCTCCAAAGGTAGGCAGTGCATCCGGGGGCGTGCCGACGTTTGTCATTTTGTACTAATGATGGCATGTATCGAGGATGTCTATGGGCGACAGTATCCATTTACCATCAGGTGGACTGTATGCTCGTATGCCGCCTTCGTACATAAAAAAAAAATTCAGTGACACGTGTAATTTCCGAAACGAACGTTGTAATATCTTTTTTAATATATCGTAATCTTTTCTTTGTCATTAAGAAAATCAAGGATTAGTCGGCTGTTATTTCCGTCAGTGTTATTAAAGATAAACAAAGCCAACGGCAGGCGCCAGTCGAACAGAAAAGTTTCGCTATCTACAGACGATTTAAAAAAAAGTAGACACAGATTATAGTTTTACGAGCCCTATAGGTACAATTTGGGAGTTTCTACTTTTTTTTAAACGACGAATATTCTACAGCCGCTAGTCTAGCCAAGTTGTCCTACACTAACACAAAAACTACTAAAATATATTAGGTACGGTGACTACGGTGGGCCTTTACAAATGCTAAGCAATTTTGCGTTATATTCATTTGAAAAATCAGATTCATAAAGTTCCAAATATAAATTGTCAAGTTAGATTTGCAATCGATAATCGCCTTTATGTTTTAAAAATGTCAAATTTAAACTCCATTTCGATATGATCAACATTACATTGGCCTAATGCACGTGTTTAGATAGTGAGTGACATCCATACCATCCCTCACCATACCTCTGTCCTATCAAATGACTCCCCTAGACCCCATCCTACCCTATCCCCACAGATGAATAAGTATGTTGTTACTATAAAAAATACGCATACCTTAGTATTTATAGATACATATTATTACACATGTAATAATATGTATTTATAGATACCTGTAATAATTGTATTTATACGTATTTGTATATATTTTATTGTAATGTCATGAAATTTACATAAATAAAATATAATAAAAGTTCTAAGGTCCGTCGCTTGACTTAGATTTAAAAGGCAGCGTGTCAGTTTTGTCATTGAAGACATTTTTGGGGCTAATCAATTTTGTATTATTTTTAATTTAATTACAAATGGCAACACATAAATGATGTAGGGCTAAAGAGGAGAAAACACGGGAGGAGAAATAAAGCTATCGGTCTGCAGTTATTTCTAACGTTATTTTACGATTTAAATGCGAGTTACATTTAGGGTATGCTTATTGAATTTATTTTTATTTATCGTATATAAAATAGATAGCCCTAAAAAACTGTAAACTGAACCTCTGTACCTCTCAGCTACAGAAATAGTATATACCGGGTTACTTTTGTGTTACCAGCCAAATTTTGTGATTTGACCCATAATCATTTTTAGATCACATTGCGATCAAGAATTTTCAAATTATTTAATATGTGTATCTATCTTTGTACAATAAACGCATAGCCAACTTAACAGCCAATAACGCAGGCCGCACAAATAATAAGAAGGAATAATAATAATGTGTGGCACCCGCCACAGCCAGCTTACTTGTTACGTGCAGGCTGCAGTGTGCACCGGACGCCGGCCGGTCGTTGCGACCGCCGAGAGCACGTGTCCCGATCTGTCGCTGTTGGTGTCAGACGTGTAAAAACAGTCTGGAATATACCTTGGTGGAATAACCGAGGTTTATTCCTTGGTGTCTAATCTAGATTTTTTATTTTAAAAAACTAAATTTCTGCTCATCCTACTTCTTTTTCGTTACTTTAAAAACGGATATCGATATTTTGGCTGGTCATAAAAAGTAATGGGGTATGATATATCAACAGGGAGGATAAGAGAAACTAGAACAAAAATTTTAATGTACCACCTATAGCTATAAATTTTAATACTAGCCAATGACGTACCTACCTACGTAGGTATTAAATTAGTAGGTGACATATATTAACTTAATCTGGTTAATAATCACTCACACATAAATGAATAATGATTACTACGCAATGACCATTGTTATTATGACAAAAATTCAGATATACCTATCAAACAAAGAAAATAAACGCAGTTTCCGTTTAAATAGGTTTTATTAATTTCGCAACTCCCATCACCGAAGTGCGGTGCATCCGTATTTACTTGATTCCTTTTTAAGAAGCTGTATCGTCTACTAATCGCTTTATATCGTAAACTGACAGATTATGGAACGTCTATCCGCTAAATTTCGACATGGGGTTCTTCAAGAAAGCTGTGGATATTTGGTCATGATCACTAACAACCTCGTAAAATCGTACAACTGTATTATGATGATATGACGGCGGTAGCTCCTTATTACCGCGTAACCCGCATCTCCATTTGTAAACCTTTCGTGAGACTTTTCTATTTGCAAAAACATAAATTTGAATAAGTTTACGACATATTTGCTATAGTCATGCGATTGTGTCGTTCAAATGGGGATATTTTAAAACAAAAATACTCCGTTAACGCGGACGACCTCTCGGGAGGCGTACGGCTACAAATGCTAAATGAACAATTAAGCGATGGTATGTTTATTTACGTTGTGTGCGCGGGCGCGGGTGCGCCGCGGGGTGTCGTCGCGCTGTCACAACTCAGTGGGTTTTTTCACACACAGCGCAGAACGTGTCAATAATACGCAGAAGCATGAAAAACGTTGCGGCCCGCGACGATTTACAGCACTTTTACCGCTAATACGATAAAATTTATTGGTTCTCGGGAGGCGATAAACTCGGCAACGATATTAGTGATTTGTGACGCGACACATGAGCCCAACCGATGGATACGTTTATGAACGTAACGGGGAAACGTTTCACAGAAACATTGCCAAACTTGTAAAACCGTTGACAGCTACTAAAAAATATAACAAATTTATTGCTTTTCGCTTCTTAATATTCACATTTCAACGTCAGGTTCTCATATTTACTTGCTTAATTTTTGATACCTAAAAAAAACAATTTATTCAACCACTCCATTACTTTTTATATTCCCTCCTCCGCATCTATTATTTCTTTTCTTGTTTTCTACATTTCTTTTTTATTGAAAGAAATGTAGGTAGGTACTAAATGAGTAGATGGTCCGGCTGTTGGTATGCGGTTAATGTCGCCTCTGGATACATACATAGATAGGTGTGTACCAGTGAAAAAGGTAGAACATTGTAGGCAATGGTCGTCTGTGGTCGTCAATCCGCCCATGTTGGAGATATGTGAATGAGGAATTTAAAAAATTAAGACATGGGAACTATTAAAAAATGAGGTGTAAGAATGTAAAAAGATTCACTCGTGACATTATGCTCAATATTCCGTACGAAGGGAAACGGGCTCTAGCACACCTAGTCTTTTGTGAGATAGATAGATATACTTCATTGTACACCACAAACATACAGAGTATAATTAGAAGTATAAGTACCTATACAAGAAATACCTACAAAGTACAAGTATAATTAGAAGTACAGCTGGCGGCCTTATCGCTAAAGCGATTTCTTCCAAGCAACTTTTAGGTGATAAGGAGAAGTCTGTAGACGAAATAGAAGTAGATGGTGCAAGAAAGAAATAATGTCTTTATATAGATACATAGATATGAGAATGGGATAACTAGTTACGTATACTACTGCAGCATGGGACTGTTGTATTGCCATTCTAAATTTGTCTCTATTGGGCCTCTTTTTACACTTACCTTCTATAATAAAAAAATAAAAAATACATCTCCCCAAATGACTGCATCAAGGTAAGATGTATTATAGAAGGTAATACCTAGAGGCAAATGTATTTAATTAGATATTATATATATTGTTATGTGGATTTTAAACTATTGTTATCATGGTTGAATTATGGCCGATATTGCGGTCTAGTTTCATGAACTGTGGTCGCGGCGAGACTGTGGAGGCGGTTGAAGGTATTGTTGCTATCGACCAACAAATCTGTATACCCCCTCGTCATGTTCGTTTCTGATTCACCTGCACACTATACTAACAAAATCACCACATACACGTATCTACTTTTGCTTTTTGGGTTTGCAAAATTCAAAATAAATAACTAAAAAATCGTGAGTAACCCGTTTACATAACAATTATTATGTTGTATAGCTGTTAGAATACTTACTCAAAGCTAAGGATAACCCCAAGCTTATCCTAAGCTAATTAAAAGTGACATGACCTCTGCTGTGAGCAGTCGGAGTGAGGAGTAACATTACATTCAAGAATAGCACGTATAAACAATATAAATCAGTTGTTCGCTCATCGACACCCCAAAAATTAATCATTTCATTATGCATACATGTATATGTATGAGATATGCCAGAGCCCATTCCCATCCCATCGCATAGTACCCTATCCCTTCCCATTTTCCCAACCCTTTCTTCAAATCCATTCCTGCATTAACAAATCCGATTAACATCCGAGGGCGTGCCAAAGTTTATCAATCTGGACTAATTTAATTATTTACTTTGTCTAAAAGTAAATAATGTACATGGATCTAATATAAATTGGATACATGGCTATTTATCCTTATCTGCATGATCTGTCATGCAGATAAGGTTTACTTGACCATATACCCCACCTGACCATTCCTTTTCACTTATCATTATCACTTCCTTTACGATTTTTTACAAATACGAAAGAATTTATTTATGCTTGCATATACTTATACATGTTTAAGATAACGTAATTAGGGCTAATTGTACGGTCCCAAGAAATAATTGTTGAGCCACTATCCTTTTAATATCATGTTTGATACTAATAATTGTTGAGCCATGGCGTGATATCATTAAATTGTTGTCCATATTTGTTTAAAATTATGCCAAATTAAGAATAAAGCTGCCAAATTAAGAATAAAGGACAGTGGCTCAACAATTAAATATTGTGACTGTACCTACATTATATTTAATCGTTTCACATTTATAAGTATTAATAGTCAACGTGCCAAAAACAACTCGGGTTACACTGAAGTGCAAAAATATTGTAGAAACTTTCTCAAACATTACTTGTATGAGTTCATCGCGTAACTCTTTACAAATATTACAAATATTACAAATGTCCGTTTTCTTTTGTCTAATACAAGTACAATGAATCGCCACCGCAGTTCGCAGTTCGTGAGACAGATTAACGCATACGGTTAAGATTAAGAAAAACAATCCTTAGTTTTTAATCGTAAGTCCTATCTTTTAACTTTTCAATCGTAATCCTGAAGATTACAAACTGGGCTTTAAATTCTTACCTTTTAATCCTAATTCCACGTGGAAAAAACATGTTCAAGTCAATTGTTAAGTAAGTAATAAAGTAATTGAATAAAGATATTGTTCGTGTTATACGTTGTCGTGGGTTGATTTATTCATCTTATTAATTGAAGTGTTAAACAAATTATCCGAAATTAATAAAGGGAAATAATTAAATGATCCGCAAAAAATACTGAACGAGTTTTTACTTTTCAATTTTTTTTTTTCAAAATTTAAAAATAAAATACAGCCTATATTAGACACGGATAATGTAGCTTCCTATGTGTGAAAGACTTTTTGAAATCGGTTCAGTAGTTCCATAGATTACCCCCAACATACCTACAAACACACAATTTTACCTCTTTATCGTATAAGCCATAAATAATCACCTACTATCTAAATAACTATCTATCTAATAACAATCTAAATTTGGGGTCGTTTGGCCACTTTCAAGAAAAATATAAGTTTTCATATAATGTGTTTATTTGTTACTGTTTCAATTTGTTTAAGATATATACAAATATAGACTATTATACAAATATTGTACGTATCTATGTGTATTATACACATATTGCATCAATGCATTTGGAATTTTACGGAGTCTAATTGTTCGCACGGAGTCCAACGTTGTGCGTTTAGTCAAGATTTATTTTATAGTCCTGTTTATTAGTTGTCGACTGCTTGTGGATTAAATAACAAAAATAAAATAAAAAAGTAACAAGGAAATTGTATCGACATCAACACATGAAATGATATGAAAAGGCAATAAGAAAACGAAAAAGAATATTAGTTGTTGTGCCAATCGGCACCAATACAGCATATTATATCGCAGAGTGAACTGTGACGCTGATTTTAGTTGGAGCCGCACCGGTGACCACGGACTGTCCACCTGACGTTTTTACACCAATCCTTGCCTAAGCTCGTAATGAGGAAAGATGTAACAGATAAATCTACATAAAAATATAAGTAACACGTACCTACATGTAACACATGTGTGGTGGCTGTGTCGTCGCCGGCGCGGTCGAGGGCTGCCGTCGGTAGCGTAGGTCGGGAGATGTTGTGTGATAAGACGGCGCTATCGCCACGTGGTGATAGCTTATCTCGCGACACGGCCGCAAAGCGCCGCACTGCCGATATGTGCCGATATCGGTGGCACAACTGACTGTGCGCCGTCTGCACCAGACATACAGTCTCGCTCACAGCCATCGTACCACCCTCCTTTACCAATAACAGTTGCACAATACCATATCTCCTACATGCATGATTTTTTCAGCACAGCCTGCTAGAAAGAATCAGAATCAACCACTTTGAGAAGCCCGGTGTTTTAATAGGCACTAAAAACTATGTCACTTCAAGGAGATATTTTTTTGCATAGTGTAGTGTCAAAAATACATCACCTCGTGTGTCTTGTATTATGTAATAACTATTTTTTTAATAACATACTGGCAGTACACAATTAACAAGTAACATAGTAATGATGTGAGAAGTACCCAACACCGCATAGGAATCAGTGAGACGTCAGCATATTTTTTTATATAATTTTCTTCGGTGCACTCCGACGCTCTATTTGAAAAATAGCCAGTTCTATTTGATGATAATTATAGTATATAGGTACACGGATAGCTTGTCATTAAACCACATGAGCTTCGATCTTCAATAATTGAATGGACGCTGCAATGATTTTTTTGGATATTTTTTGTTACAATGATTATATTAATGTTGGTTGTGTAGGTATACCTATTCTTTACATTTTACTTCATTTTGATATTTACATTTCTTAAAATCTTATAATTGCCTGATCATATCCATTTTTTAATACTAATTAATTTTAATTTATACCTAATTAATTCAATTGAATTCTCGATGTTTTGCGCTGTCATAAATATTTATCAGAACATAGATTGAATAGCAACATTTAGTAGTTATCATAGTTTTGGACGTCATTTAATGGGAATAATTGAATTGAAAATCAATTATTCCCCGACAATTTGTAGTTTGGTGGATCCGTCTGCCTTTGTGCCGTCGGTTGTGTTGCTAGTATGGTGCTGCGCGTGTGAGTATAGGTTTCTGTGCTTCAATCTTTTCTTTTATAAACTTTTAATTTAACGCTCATTACTTTCTTCTTTCGTATCACCTCGAACTTCTATAAAACATATTTTTATTAATTTCAACGGTATGAACATAAAATACACGATAATATGTAACATCCCTGTTTATAGTCGCGTTTAGCCCTTTAGTATAATGAACCCTATCAAATTCCGCCCATTCGTTGGTACATAATCAATCATGTCCCCTCGTAAGGGCCCCTTAATATGCATTGTTGAACGAATATATGGAAGTAATGTAGGCAACGAACAGGACGGGGCGGCGCAGAGGACTGTATTGCGGGGATGTGAAGCGCGCGCCTGCGCCTGCGCACTGGTAGCAGTTAGTCACCGCAGGACCTTCGCGGAGAGTGCACGCGTTCGTCGCATTTGTTTTGCTCAGTAGTGAATGTTATAGACGTTATGTTGCACGACGCGTGGCCCAACAATTGGCACAAGACGGAGATGTTCGAGTTGGACGCGTTCATAGCCGAGGTCAACAACAACACACACAAAGGTAAATACATGGATCGAGGAAGCGAGTGATCAGTCGAGTTCTAAATGAAACGTACAACTCCATTATTATAATACATATGTGACGTTATTTGGGCAAAGGGTGGAATGGATAATGTTATTATGACTTCATTGATTTTGATTAAAATTTTCTAACTTAAAATTTCGTTGTTTCAACATTCTGTTTAAATAGAAACATGTTCTAACATCTGATTTTTAAGATAAAGTTATATCTTCTTTTAAGATTTCACTGTAGTCTCAATATTTGGGAAACTATAGCCGAAATTAGGGTACCTACCTTTTCTCACATAATGTCACATATATGTTAATTAACTAATATGTCAATAAATATTTGATTGTAATACCTACTAATGTTGTAACGTCATGCCTTCATTCTGTTTTAGTCGACGTGTATCAGAATTGTAACCAATCATAAATTTTGAATTGTAATTGTTTTGGATCACTCCGATATGTACTAATATATCCTAGTGTGCGGGCTTCAACAGAAAATTTGAATAACTACCTTAGGATAAATATGGATAAACTAACATCGGCGTGTTGGTTTATAAAAATATTTCATATTTGTATTTGTAAATTGCTAAAACTTACAAAAATAATATTTTAAGATTGTGAAGAAACTAAAAAATCCTTATTTCTCCGTTTATTAATTTTATATGCGCGATCGTGCGTCTGACACGAACCCATAAAGCCGTCAATTTAGATCTCAATGTAATGATTTTTTTTATAAATAGGTATCTGCATATTTTTTATTTATGTATGAGAAATTTTATGTACTTATTATTTAACAAGTTTTCCTTTTAATTTCTCCAAAAATCGGGAAATGTTAAAAAAGGCATTTTTTGCGTACTTTCAACCAATTTATTGAGATTATATTCTAAAGTAATAATAATATATTATTATGCGGATTAGGCGTAGTGTGGATGTCGCATTATAAAAACACGTCTAGTGGGTACCTAGTCTACCTACTTCTGCGATGGTGTAGAAAGTTTTGTTTTTCGTAAACGATTGATTGGCTGTAGCATATTGAAACTCTTCTAGTCCTTTTTCATAACTCAAACTCAACTCATAAGATAACTTTTTTCCTGTCACCATAAAACATCAAACATTAGAGTTCACATCAATCAACTTTACGACAATTTTTATTTTATTTAACACAAACTTTACTGGGCTATAGTGAGTACTAAAGAGTAGGTACTTAATTACATTATTCTTAAATATTTTTTTCTTACATAGCTTTTAAACTTAAGCTTTAGATGAAATTGCGGTGAATGTGTGACATGGACCTACTTGCCTGATTTTTGATTTCTCTTATACTTAACCATAGTAGGTGAATGATTTTTAGGTGTCGTCGAATGAATACTGTTTGTTATGTCAACATAGACAGATTAAATGAAAGGTGGGTAGGTAACACGAATTACTGTTTTAAAGCACGTGATATATAACTCATTAATTACTTACAAACACCATTAATGAAGTGGATAATTAATAAATGTGTGTAAACAAATATTTAAAATGCTATGACGATTGTTTATATTGAATTTTCGTGTGTCTATTAAACTCAATTTATGTCGGTGTCTACTAATTAAACAATAATATTAAAACAGTTCAATAAATAATTGCCTTTCCATGCGAACTGAAGCTCGTTACAGTGGAACATTGTTTATTAACGCTTAAACTAAGCTTGTTAGGGGAAATAGTTACACCTATATTGATTTGTTTGTTATTTTGTTATGGTGTACGCTCGCCGACGACCGGTCGCTATCTACTGGTCGCATCACAAATAATGTGGCGCGGCCAATCGGCGCCGCGGCTCGAGCGCAGCGTACATTATAATGAGATTGCGTAGTGAGTGTAGTCGTGTTGCGTGTGCGCAGAGGATGAGGCGGAGTGCGGAGCGGAGGGCGCGGGCGGCGAGACGGAGAGCCCGCCCCCCTTGCCGCAGTTCGGTTACGCCCACACTGGCAACCTGTCGCCGTCCCACTCGCGCAGCTACCAGGAGCTGCGGCCGGCGGCGACACACGCGCGCGACATGCAGCCCTATCCGCACCTCGACGAGGCGCTGTTCAAGCCGCCCGGCGGCGGCGTGTCCGTCGCCGGCTCCACGGACGGCGTGTACTTGCGCGGCCGCAGCCCCGAGCTCAGCCCCTCGCCGGAGCGCCGTGACGACTACCGCCCCATGCACTACGAGACTTATGCGCCCGCGCATCCGCCGCCGCCGCCCTACACTCACGACCCCCATCACCACGTCGATGGGTAAGTCAATTCGCTTATTACCACTGAAAATATGACACTCCAATGAACTCAAGGTGATCCCCATTTAAGCAAACGTCACAATAAACTGCTTTGAACGAACTTTTAAATACTGATCCACGGGCTCCTATGTTTCTTGCATGGAATCATGTTTTGTTCATTGGATTCAATTGAATAATATGGGACTATCTCAGAAAGCAGACTTTATTTTTTGGTTGTAGTTGCGCAGATCGGTATTGTGATCGGTGGAATTTTAAAAATGGAACATAATTATTTTTTATTATGTATTATATCTTCGTTTCCATTATAAGTTTAACGAAACTTTAGGTATTGACCAGTTCATGCCGACAAGGTCCCTTTGCTCAGATAACGTCAAAATATCATCAAATTTTTACAGCACAGATTATTTCCTGCGGTAATTATTGTCCATTATAAGGTACCTAATTTCTAAATATTTTGCTTACTTATATTAGATTTCAAGATACAATGTCCTAAAATATGTCAGTACAATATTTGCTCCTCTGTCCTGTCGACAGTTACAGAACGTTTGATTTGATTGATACTGTTTTCAAGGAACGTTTGATTTAGTATCAAACAATTTTTGACAATCCACCGGTATTTTATATTCTAAATCGGGTCTGAACGTCTATAGTGAAGGTACTTATTTACCTTTTATTCCTACTCGATGTTTCGGCACTGGTTTCCCCAGCCGTGGTCACGAGTTCGTATTTTTCACACAACAACTGTCAAATAAATCGTATTTTTTAAATAATAAAAACTAACTGAGAATACGCAGGATTTTTTTCTGGTGATTATATATTCCCAAAATGTCCAAGAAATCCCACATTGAAATAATTTTTGCGGTACGATTTAGTTTGCGGTGACATCAACTACGGCTACACTTAAAGACAAACCACATTAACCGACAACCTCTGTTATAGGTATGTTCGTCGTAGTACGAATACTTATTAATAGGATATATGCAAATATTTTCCTGTATCACTGTTAGTCAGTCGACTGTTATTATGAAAATTAAATCGTCTACTTTCGAAGTCATCTGATTTATGCATACTTAGTTTGATTTTTTTTCTATTTATTTCGAAAGCAAGCAGTCACAAATATAGGTAAATGTTGCAAACCTAATATTACAACAAACTTTGAGCTTCTTAGGAAATAATAAATAACATTAGCTACAAAAACTGTGAATAACAACGAATGTTACAAAAGTGAGTCATGTGAATGGTCAGTATCTAAATTAAGGGCACAAACCACCAGAAAATCATTTTTTTTTGTATATAGTATGTGAATATGTCGATGGCTCCAGAGGTATCTGGCAATACTTGTATGTCTTTACCTATGTAACTTAAATATCAATTTAAAACTTACTGTTTGATAATTATATCTATGTACCTACATTAAGATTAAATCAACATATATAGGCATTCAATTTATTTTCTGATTAACGTTGATAAGATATTAAAACAAATATCTTTGAAACCTCTAATTTTAGTCTTAAACACTCAAAAACCAATATTAAAGTGTAAAATTCGTTTACTTTGCAATCGGCGTGACGTTTCAAGGCCATACCTACATATCTCGTGCACGAGGACAGCCGTGTCCATCAGTGGATGATAACAATGCTGGTGACGGTGATTTATATTGGAGGAACTGCTCGTGGTTTTGGAGATCCTATTTCTTTCATGTAATTAAAATGTGGTCTCCCTTCAAGCGCTTCTATTCATTTCTTTGATCTTCCTGATGTTACATATTTGACCAAGTAGCTACAGGTTAATTCTCTTTAGAGATAATTCATTAACCTTGAAATAACAAGGATTTCGTTAAAAAATAAAGATATACATGTTATCGTTGAGTTTCCGTGCCTGGTATTATACCTATTTATTATTAAGGGAACCATATAGGCTGATTTACTATCGTGAGGAGGTACCGAGTTCCTAAACTTGGTCATTACTCATTTAGGTTAGGTATACCATTAGCTATAGTCTAGTCCAATGCAATTTGTTCACAATGTAGACAAACATGGCGGATTTACATGGAACATGCGTGATAATTGTTTTACATATCATCGAGAGTGGAAGTGTGCCCTCGATTTAAAGCTAAATGTTGAGATATTTCATTGATTGTTTTTTTTTCTGCACATTAGATTTAAATGGGCATGGATGTAGTATAAAGTGACACAGGAGAATGAAACGAGCGCGATACGGTGGTTCGTTGGTGCTCCGTGCCGCAATCTGCACCACATTGTAGTCAAACATTCCTAATGGAAGGCGTTGCGACACGAACGCACAAACATTCCAACCTATATTATGTCCGAGTGAACACGTGTGCGATATACAAAGCTGTTGCATTTCTCAAGGTTGCCTACATTCAGATAATACCATTCAACTATATAAGTATATTAAGTTTGTTCTGGGTTCGTGTGAAACCTTCAAAATATGTTAAGGACTATAATCTGACTTCCCCCTCACGATTCCTCTTTATTTTCTCTAAACACTCTAGGATCGGTAATGACGATACACAATACGTATTTTCGTTATGCCTTATTTATTGTATTAGGTCGTATACCTATGAAGGTGCTGTTAGTACATAGTGGCCACTTTGAATATATTTATCTTGTGTTTGGCTTGGAATTCCAAATTCAAATTAATATCAATTTAAATCTATGACATTCTTTTTAAAAATCAGTTATTCATTTATTTTTCTGTCAAACGACTTTTTGCTTATATATCGTTGTGTTTGCGACCATGGAAAAGTTAAAATTCGCGTTATTTTCGAATATGAATTTGAATTTCGAATATGTCGTAGCAGCAAAACAGCACAGACGGCACGCAATATCAATGATGTGTACGGACCAAACACCGCAAACGAATGCACGGTACGTTTTGGTTTGATCGTCTTTGTTCTGGAAATTTCGACCTCAAGAACACTGTGTACTGTGAAGAACTACAAATGATGATGGACAAGATCGCTATCAAACAACCGAGTCTGGTCAATCGCTCTAGTCCACTGCTTCTTCGTGATAACGCTCGCTCACACACTGCACGACAGACAGTCTCAAAGTTACAGGAGCTTCGACCGGAAACTCTCCGTCACCCACCGCACTCGCCAGACCTTGCCCCCTACTGATTTCCATTTTTACGGAATTTGGATAACTTTTTACAGGGGAAAAAGTTCAACTCCGATGAGTCAGTGAAAAATTAGCAGGAGTTCTATAGCTGAGGCATAAACATCATCAACCTATCAATCGTGCCACAGTTACAATTCCACAATTAATTTTTTTTAACAAATAATCTAAATCTATATAATATAAATAACTTATATATTATAATATATAATATTATAATATATAAGTTTGCCGGCACGGGTTACATCAGCCGTGGTCACGAGTTGACTTATATATTATATATCAGATTTATATGAGTTTTCATCCATTACCTATATATAGAGTTCCCACGGTAATCATAAATTCACGCGAATGAAGTCGCAGCAACTGCTGTAGTATTGCAATATGAAGTAGGTACATATAGCATTAGTCTTGGACAGTTTATACCCATGATACTGTCTTCTAGTGAAATGGATCATTGAAAACATTGCCGATTTGTAAGTTTCTGATAGCGAACCTAATGACGACGTAGAAAACTATGAGGGCACCGAGGTCGCAGCGTTTATTTGCGGTTTGTTTAATCGATGCCGTAATTTTTAACAAATTAATAGCTGTGAAGAGTTGAATGAACGGTGCTGTAGCGACTAGATTATTAAGTTGCTAAACAACTCTAGGCATTTAAAATACTAGCTGTGCGCGTGAGTTGATACGTGTAGACGTCACAATATGTTTGGTTAGCTCGATTCCCGTGGGAACTTCATAATTAATCTGGGTAAAAAGTACGCTAAATGTTAACCTGGTATATAGGCTATACTTATGCCAAATTTCATTAAAATATGTCCAGTAGTTTTTGCGTAATGCGCGTGATGAAATGGACAGACAAAAAATTAAAAAAATGTTGTTTTGGGCTCTGTATCATTCACAGTGTCCACTAGAGAATCTTTTTTCAAAAATATTTCAACGACAGACACGGATTTTATTATATGTATAGATAACTTCTGTCTGTCCGTTTGTTTAATCCCGAGAGTGAAACTGATAGTAAGTTAATTAGAGTTAAAATGAAACAAATGAATCAAAGTTAAAAGTTAAGTTTATTTAGGGCGGCATGATATTTTTAGTGTTGTATTTATTGCATATGGTGTGTCGGATGTCGCCGAGCGTGGCCCGTTATCAGTTCATTGTGTGTCGCTCAATTAGCGGCGGAGAGGAGAGGGTGAGGGGGGGGGGGGGCGCGTTGCGGTGCCACATGGATACACTAATATACATAAATAAAGTAATACAATATATTGAAAACGTTAGCTATTCGCCTTCCTGCAAACGTTTGAAATGCTTTTCATAATGACTTATGCATAATTATTAATAGAGCAAGTAGCAGACATTACGGATTGGGCGTAGGTAGAGTAGACATTGTACAAATAATACGTTTTCAACGCTGCCTGGTTTAACTGATTTTTGACCAATCGGATTCATTATAATATCTTAATTAATCAGTAATCACTTATATAATCATGCTGCATGACCTTCAATTTACAATTGGTCTCTTTTGTATTAGTGTGCCAGACTGCCAGTGTCCATATTGGAACTAACTTGACGCCATTGACTGGTCAGAATACGGTGTCTATCTGTTTATAGTAGTGGAGCTTGTATTGTCGTTGTCCATAGATTTTAATTAGAGATGTAATAGTTGCATTTGTCATTATAGTAGGTACCTAAAGACAATTTATACTGATTGACGCATTAAAAGTTATGGGTTGCAATACTGTCATTTTGTAAAGGTGTCGCTTTGTAAAAATTACGTTTTGTAAAAACTAGGGCTTTGTGAAATTTGTATTGAAAAATTTTGTTTTTACAAACTATCGTTCTGTAAAATGTTTAGTAAAAGTTTTGTTTAGTAAATATGTCGTTTCGTGAAGCTATCGATTTTTAAAACTATCGTTCTGTTAATGTAACGTTTTAAAATGCTATTACTTTACAACCCGTATGTATATTTTAGTCGGGTGGAGGTGCGCGTTCATGGTTAGTAACGTTTCGGGTTAACTATACACTACTGCTTATTATAACAACATACTGTTTGCATAGTGTGTACGCGCCGCGCGCCGACCTCTTAAAGGCCTGTTCAGATATAAGCGATATTTGCTGCCGCCTGCGGTAACGTAAATGTCTAGGCGATATGCCGTCAGATATTTTGTACTAAAAGCGGATAGCGAATATCGTCTATATCTGAACGAAGGAGTTATCGCGTACCCACGCGAATATCGTTACCGCAGGCGGCAGCAAATATCGCTTAAATCTGAACAGGCCTTAAGGCGGCTCTACATTCACGTCGTGAATTCTCGACGCAACTTCGCGACGTGAGTCTAGAACTGCCTTTACGGTCGTTATTATTTTAATTGCCCCGAGTACGTACACACATTATACCTACCGCTCGCATTCTACAGCTCTGTTTATAATAACACGTTCGTTGTTTAAACAATGTCCATTTATTTTTGTAATTCATTTGTCATTGAAGTTATCTCGGACGTTCGGATACCTTGAGCAATAAAAACATGTAAAAGTGTCATCGTGCTGTCGGCGATGCTTCAATCGTCACTTGAAATAAGGTACCATCTTTCAACGTTGGTCCACGTGGCCGGAGCGCATACCGCGCTATGTTTCCGACTAGGTACGTGGTCTCCACTCGAAGTCCGTCTTGCCTATCGGTTATCAGTCCTGCGAGAGATATGGCCTGTCGACTTGCTGATTCTTTGAGCTATGTCGTCAACGTTACTTCTTCGTCGAATTTCTTCGCCGCTCACGGACACACTGAACATATGGCTCGGGCCGACAGAGACCACCGTCCGTCCACAACCTTCCCAATGACAACGAATAAACTATAAAACATATCAACTACTAGTACCCACAGTCAGTAACAGTATACAAATACTTCACCTTCTGGTTCGATCGCGTAACAGTGTTTTTGTACCACAGACAGTCATTAAATACCAATCAGTCAAACCACATAGTAGCGATGAAGCCGATACGAGTAGTTCGATTAGAATACCTACTTAAGTAGGTACTTAGTACTTAACAGTATTGTGTATTTCAGTCAATCATTGTGCAGTATCAGTACTTTTTGTACAGAAAAGGTTTTTATTACTTGTTACAATAACGATTACTCCGTAGAAAGAGATTGAGATGATGTGTTTTGCCCCGCGAGCCCGCGACACCATGTCCAGCAACACAAAATACGGCAAATATTGGCATCTTTTCTTCAGAATTTAAAAAATACTATGTTTCTTGTAATTAGAAGTTAAAAAATTACAAAACAAATAAATATAAAGGAGTAGGTAAAATAAAAACGTAAACCAGTCTCGATGGCAACGATCGACGGCAACCTGTCACCACCGTCGTGCGTAATTAATGAATGATCATTTCTTTAAACATTTATAGTAATCCTGGGCTAGTAGATACTTATTTATAATTATTTTCAATAATAAAATTAATAAAGTAATCAAACAATGGTGTGTTCCGTAGCAAGATGCTACGAGTTCGTAGCGCGTTGCACGCAGCTACGTAAGTGAAGAAAGAAAATAATGAACTATAAACTCATTTGGGAAATTGGTATAATATTAATAAATATTTAATCTTTATAAATGCATTACGAGATTCCTAAACTTGTCCTTCCGCCGCTTTCACCTAAGATTTAAATCCCACTTCGGGATATACTCATTTAGGTTTAATTGGAAAGGGGGCATTAATGACGTTTTGAACGTGACGTCATCATTGGTTCGTGTATGTGAAGCTGTCCGCCGCCGGCCGGTGGGCGGATGATGACGCGTGCGAATAATCACTAAGTACCTAATAGTCGTCAAAGACACCCTTTTAATTATATTTTATTATTATACCCCTTTATTAAGTTAATAAAGGCAAACTCATAATAAATTATAAATAAAGGCGACATTTAATTTTTTTGTAAATGAAGCTTTCTGCTTTAAAAAACGTTAATGCGACGTGTGTCGTGTGATGTTCTCACATTTCTCTGCCACCACTTCTATAAAATCTATTTTAATTTAATTATTACAAACGGGAATGTTGGCTCGCTTGTTTGTTACCTAATAACTTTACAACAAATAAAATCAAAATTACTACCAAATTTTACATAGTATGTAGTTTTGGGACGGAATACCGCACCCGGAAGTTTTTATATCGCAATGTAGACGAAGTTGCGGATAACAGCTAGATAAGTATTGACTTTGTAGCCGAGTGTTGTGCTGTACCTACTCTAAATACGACATTTAGCTCCTGCATGTGTTCAGGTGGATACAACGTTAGCATATTGTTTAATTTTATTTATAACTAACAATAAAACTACAAGCAGTGCTCAACGAGAACAATAACAAGGAAAAAGTAATTTAATTAAATACAATTGTATACTTTTTACTTTATTGATTTAAAAATTACATATCTACTATAATTATACGTATGTTATTGTCCGTTGGTATCGCGCGCGGGACCGCAAGAAGTCCTCCAGTATTATTTATTTATAGTCTTGGTACAAAACTATCGATCGAAGCCAAAGATCTTAGGAAATGAAATTTATAAGAAAAATATCTACCTATTGTTGATTCTAGTTTCTAATATCTGAACATTGAGATTACAGTGTAAAATAACTTTTATAAAAATATGGGTGAGACTGCATGTTGCATTCCCACAGCCACTGGCCACGTTACCCCTCTCTCACAGAAGACTACTTTGAAATATACCGCATTTCCTACTTTATCGTATTTCCCCAATGTACATACGTGTTTCGATAGTAAGTGAGATATGCCAGAGCCCATTCCCATCCCATCCTATCCTATGCCTCCCCATTTTCTCAACCCTTTCTCCCACTCCATTCCTTAAAGGTGGGTAGCGCAGGCGGGGACGTGCCAACGTATGCCCTTCTGGACTGATGTTGGCATGTATCGCGGATGTCTATGGACGACAGTTACCACTTACCATCTGGACTGTATACTCATCTGCTGCCTTTAACTATAAAAAAATATATTTTTTCTTTTACTTTATCAAATTATTATATTATAAATCTCACATGTTAGGACTTGCTTATATTTAAATAAAATCTTGAAACAATGAAATTTTAAGTTAGAAAATCTTAAGTAAATTCGATAAGATAATGAGGTCTTTTTGCTCAGATAACATCACACATTTATTTTTATATTAAAATCTAACATTAACATTTTAAAAAATTGACAGTCTATCTTAGACGGTAGTAGTGGTAGGAAAACGGGTGCATAATAAGGTCTTTAGTTTTTTCTGTAGAAAGAAGGTGGAAGACCAGCAATTTGTGTAATAATAAGAGAAGGAGAAACGGGGTTTACGAAAGTTAATATGTTTCATATGTTCGACCGGTGGGGCGGGCTGTGGGATACTACACCGTGTCTACAGTTTGATCACACAATATTCACATTTATATCCATATCCGTTATGTTTAATGAATGTGAATTATTAGTTAGTTAATCAGAAACAGCGCAAAAACAATATTGATGTCATTAACGGATATCCTCTTTGAGAATTTGTTTACAATCAACATTTAATTGTCATGTGAATTTTCAACCAAACGTGTCACTATCCTTTCACTGTCTAAATAGTTTAAATCCATTCTAAGCTATTCCAAGAAATGTCCGCTTATCCTTGAACCATATCCAAGGACAAACCTATATCTATGCAGTGCAATGCAATCAGCTCTTTCAGTCTCCACTGCTGGACATGGGCTTCCCCGTGCACATTGTCCTATGCATATGGGATGTAAGGTCTTAAAACATCACGCTGCCTGCTGGCCAAGCGGGTTGGCGAGTCCACTCTTTTAGAGGTGGTGTAGTTCCTCACGGCTTGTGGTCGCGGCTTTGTTATTGCTTAGTCACCTTTTTGCGACACCCACGGGAGGGGATGGGGTGGTTCTATTCTATAGCGGGCCGACAGCACACGGCACAAACCTATATCTTTAGATCAAGCCATCTATATCTACTTCTATTATATATACATACAAGGATAAATTTAGTTGACATACCGGGAAGGCAATCTTTAAAATCGCTTGTCGTACCATCTGCAATTTGGTACAGGTGTAATCCATCTAAAGATTGCTTATAGTCAATAGAAATTTCTAGTGGTACCGTAACTACATATATATAGATCTAAAATGTACCACTATTTATACGACATATTAGGATGTGTGCGTGTGTTTCTGCGAATAGGTAATGGCAATGGTCACTTCCTGCGCGCGCGCTGGTCGCGGCTCACAGCCTCGCCACGCAACCATCCCAACATGCCAACTGAACTTATTAATATAATACCTACACAAGTCGACATAAACAATAAACTGTTTGACGATCGTAGAGTCGTATTAATTTAAAGGCACTAAACATTAAAGCAAACGACCCTCGAGAAGTGAATTGGTTGCGCAAATATAGAGGGTCGATCGGGGTACCCTTCTCGAGGGTTTTTTTTCTCGTAGCGGAAGAGTGTAAAAACTCTAAGAGTTGTTTGATCGCGAATAGAGAGATGACTGTTACAAATACAAACCAGGAATGTTTGTCAAACGTCGTTGTGGTGTTCTTAGCACTCTTCAAACAACGGTTTGAATACATGTTTTTAATTCAAAATATTGTTTAGCCAGTACCTAAATAATCAAAATAATATTTTATTTTTATATAATAATAAAGTCTATTTTTATTTGTTACTCAATCAGCCTTCAATGTAGCAAAGAATTGTAGTGAAATTCCTGCGGGATTCATTATAAAAACCAGGAGAACGACGGCATAGTCAATAATAGTCATAAAATTTATTTTTTATTCTTATAGAACATTCGTGTTTCTATATTTCTGTATTTAGGTATACATTTTGTTATATTTATACATGTGTAGGTATTTATTATTAAAATATATACATATTTATAATTACATTAACACAAGTATATACACTAGGTATTGCGTTATTACCTCGGTCACAGTTCTCTGAAAGAAATTGCTATAAAAGAATACGGCCGCCTAGTCGCATTCTATAACTATATTCCATAATTTTGTGATGTGACAATTACATAATAAAGAGTTTTATCTATCTACCTATTACACAATAACTAGTGCAAGGCAGCACGTCACGGTTCCAGGCAGTCGAAACATCCGACAGATCAAATTACCTGCTAGGTAATTAATGTCGTTTTCTCATTGCTATATGCACTACTTTTATATGTGGTTACCTTCTGAATGGTTCACGTAATACAGAAATGAATCGTAGACAGTGTCCGCTAGTGGGCGCGTGGGCGCCGCGTGAGAACAACGCGCCTGAGAACCGCACATAGCAAAACATATTTATATCTGCAACTTATATTATATCATTAAAACATTTAAATAGGTATTTATCTATATAACAATAATAGACTTAAACTTATTTTACAGAACGACCAAAAATGGATGGACGTTCCATCCATTCAATCCTTATATACATATACCTCACATTTATATTTCTACATTATATGTACGCACATTATTAAACCACAAGTTAATATATGTATATGTAAAGTACCTACTAAATCATTTGCCCCTTTGTTAAACTAAACAGCTATTAATTGATCAATACGAGTACAATTTCTTTACATCAGTCAAAGATAAATTTTTGACATCGATCAATAACATCAGGTACTTTATGAGCACCTTTTTGTTTAGCTATTGTCCGCAGCGTCGCTTAGGGGTCGTTCAATAATAACGTAAGTACAATGTAACCCCCCCCCCCTGTCAGCGAACAGCGAAAGTAAGCAAAGCTCTTACCCCCCCCCCCCCCATGCTTACGTAAGCATTGGTATAATTTTTACAATTCTTTATCCTTATTTATTTAATCACAATCTACCAAATTTTGCAAAAAAAATACGAAATTCAAAATTTTAGCACTCGGCCAATAATCAAGATATTTTGATTGTGTTCAGGCGCACGGATCCATTTGAAGTACCATCGGCTATTTAATTACAATAATTTAAAAACAACGACTGATTATAATGGCCTTTCAAGAGTCACCGGACTTGTTTAGTTTAGGGCGAGCGCAGAAGGCGCTCAGCCAGGAGCAAAAGTGTGGTTGCAACGAGCCTAAGGGCTCCCCCGCCGGTAAACCGGCGGAAGGAACGGACCTCGGCTTAGGGCGTTGCATTGGGGGGATACCGCGGGGTCGCGAGTCGGCGAGAAGCGCCCAGGCACGTGTCTATACCTAATGAAAATGTTGGCTGAGGGCCGGTGTATGTTAACGGTGTATCGGGGGGGACGTCCACGTCTCCGCCGGCGGGGACGGTGTCTGTGTGCAGTGTTCGAGTGCAGTGTGAGAACCACATTGGCAGCGGTGATCGGGTCGCCGAGATCGTCCAGGATGTGCCACGGCCGACGATAGCGGGGATGGGCACTCCTGTCCGGTGTGTAGGTGAGGGAGGAGACAATCAGAGGATTGGGATGGTGTGGAATAGCGTCATAGTAGCGTCGGGCGGAGCCGTAATTACCTTTGAGAACAGCTTCTAAACTGGCTGAGGAGAGAAATAGGTCTATAGTTCGTCAACGACTATAATATAATATATTATTAATATTGTCACATATCTTCATAGGACTATATGACATATTGGCGAATAAACCCCAATCAGAAGAGGAGTCACTATCTTCTGTTCTCTTAGTAGACTATAGGTCGGGCAGCGCAGTCTAGCTGGCCCCAGGTCTGGCGTAGGAACGCTTATCCATTCGCTGTAATTACGGTACGCACGCGCCGATAACACTAGCAACCATAGTGGAGTATTGTAGTATATAGTTGTAGTTATCGGACCGCGATATCGTACACCGCTTCCGAGACACAATCTCGTATTAGATACCGGGTCTCGTGCTGCCAAGATATCGGTATACACATAAACATTACTACAATTTGTCATGTGATGTCGCTGGATTTCGCTTATTTCAACGGGAGATCCTTTTTATCATTTTGGTATTATAAATGAATTGCGAATCTTCAAGTCATTGACGAATGAACGAAAATGAATGGAATAGATATTGGGTGAAAAAAGACTAGTGAGAAAATTAGATTTTCCTATTTTCTGTAGAAAAAAATCTTATGACAAAAATTGTTGATCTTTATTCTTTATGAGCCCTGTCTGAAAACATCGTGTGTATGTAACTAGGCCTTTTTTTATGGGAATCATATTTATCCCATTACTGGCTCATAGCCCTGGCTTCCCTCAGGTTGCATAATGATTTCCTATGTAACCCAAATAAAGCTTATGTACATTATTTTAGCTTTCTGAAACTGAAAGAATATTTAGAATCAGTTCAATAGTTTTCGAGTATGTTTATTACAATATACAAACGCACAGCTTTTTTTAAAAATATTAGTATAAATTCAGAAAAGTCAATGAATGTAGGCGCCATGATTCGGACTTCGAATCGAATCATTGCACAATCGCCCTCATGTTTACAACGAGTAGGTACCTACGTATACTAAATTATATTATTATGTAGAAAACAGCAGAAACATCATGATAATAACTGTTTCTACAGCAACACAGCGAGTCGTGTCATTGTAGCTTCGTGTAGGTACTTAATAGTCGAATGTAAATAATACCTAATTAAATAATTTGTCTTCGTTTAAACAAACAGAGCGCAAAATAGCCGCTCCAACTGCGCGCTACTTACATCATACTTATTATTTACTTCTTAACGCTACTAAAAGTATTAACTTGTGCCATGTTTTCCTGTACGACTGTAGCACAGAGACGCACTTTGTTTACGGCGAGCAATTAAAATGAGGAAAATTCCAACTCGGTTATAATGATGTTGCCATACAAATATACTAATGTTAACATTAATTACATGTGTAACAAACTATTTACAATTTATTAGCTGTCGTTCTCTAACTACAGCTCGTGTGTTATACCTACATGTAGGCGATACACTTCAGCGTTTCAATACTGCAAGAAAAGATACAACGTCGATGACCGTTTCAAACTACAGCATTAGGGCGTATTTACGCAACGAGTGTTTTTCGAACGTCGGTCAAAAGCTAGTATAAACATCTGTTATCACCATCTGATCACTGTTGTCCCTGTTATCATGGAGTTTTTATGATCATGTGAACAGCCGAGAATTGTATGTAGTTTGGTCGCATACGAGAATCGTAGATACACAATATTCTGGCCCCAACCGTTTAAGAAACCCTCCTTGTGTAAATGAGCCTTTAAACTAGGTAGGTATCGATTTCGCTTCAAGTTATGTTTCAATCATTTTGTTCTGCCAGTTATGACTAGCACATGCAGTGTCGAAACATGAACTTTAACGGTAGCCCTCGTGCATAAAGTTCGAAGTCGCTCAACGAGTTATGGAGAAAACTGTGTTCTTTGCGGGATATGATACGAAACGAAGAGATTCCCCAAAGAAGGGATTCCCCAAAATAATGCTTTGTACATTTAATTTCAAATAGGTGTTATTTATTAGTCTAATTAAGTATTTGATTTTGAATAAGATTATATTAATATGGGGCTGGCATGAATTCTGTATTCAAAAGTCCCTAAATAAATAGCGATTCCCCAAGGAACATACGCCACATAGAATCAGCATGCTAAAGTGGCAGTGTGCATGAGTAGCGATAAATAGTGATGAGCGTAGCGTGGGATGTCCTACGGCCACGTGCACAGAAGTATGCTGGTAGTGGCCGTATGAGATGAGCGAAAGATCATGAATGGTAAGGAACCTTTTGAGGGGTATATATCTAGCAGTGGAGAGAAATGCGTTATTGGTATTAAACTACGTGTGCCCGATAAAAAACGTATTGCGCAGGCGCACACCTGCTACAGCATGATCCAAAACAAGATAGATATCCATAAATGTTATTAAAAGAAAAACGCAATATTGTTTTAAATTTATAACGTCCATATTATAATTTTAATACATCATTGATTAGCCGACGCACACAGAGGCACGTAGCTAGTAACTAATTAAGAATTTAAATGTGAACAATGCTATTGAGGCTGTTAAAGGAAAACAAATATAAATTAAAATTTTACATTATTTTGTTGAAACATACGGTATGTTTCACAATCGTTATAGAAGTACACATATGCAATGCAACCAGCATCATGTGTCCTCTGCCTCCCTAGTGGTCTATGCTGGACACGGGACCCTCATCCATATTGTCTTGCGAATGAGACATGTATGCCCTTGAAACGGCACGCTGCCCGCTTGCCAAGCGGGTTGGCGAGTCCACTCTTTTAGAGGTGGTATAGTTCCTCAGGGCTTGTGGTAGTAGCTTTGTTATCTTATAGTTGCCTTTACGACATCCACGGGAAAAGATCCGCGGGTGACGCTATTCTATAGCCGGTCGACACCACATGTAGTACCCACTTCATCTCATTTAGTCATCGCGTGCAACGGTCGACTGGTAGAGAACGCCTTAAGGCATTAAGTCCGCCTCTGTACAATGTAGTGCAAAAAGAGTAAATAAAAGAACAAATAAATTATTCATTCTTCAATTAATCACAACATGCAAACAAAGTATGACATTAATAAAGTATCACATGGACGACGGGTCTAGTGCCAATTCACGAACAAAACGTCCGCAGTTAACATACCTATACAATCGTACTTAACGATAATAGATAGGATTGCGGGAACATAAAAATCACAGAGCTGCTTCATTCGTAAAAATATTATTTTACTCTATTTAAATATAAAATAATATATAACAAGTCTTACTTATTTCTGTAACTGTAACATACTTTGTCTAGGCATTCTATACAAAGCCTAGACATTACAAAATTCCGACAGGTAGCATAATCAACTTTAATTTGGTTTACAAAAACAAATCAATTCATATTAATGAACTTTAGTAATGAAATCAATGACTCAATGGTACATAAAAAATAATAGTGAGTGATGAGGAGTTCATCACATTTTTTTAGAACTAAAATAAATATAATCATATCCATTAGGTACACTTTTGATGAAAAAAATCATTAACTTATTACATAATAATAACTATTGCTCAATAATCATAACGTTATTTAATATCAAACACTTTAATTGATTCTAATAAGTTGAGGGTATTTAAAAAATAAAATAAATTCGATCGGACTCGATTTCTTTTGAGAAATATTGTCCCACAAAATTGAATCTGTTGAGGCAATGAAAACAAATGCGTCCGTCTCTTTTTGACTAATTACGCGTAATCTAATAAGTGCGTATGGGACAAGGACAAACATATATTGTTAGGTGTTATTCATAATTTTTGCAATTGGTACCAAACAAATACTAATTCAAAATAAATGAAATAACGTGTTCGGAGGGAAAATAAATAATTTCATACAATACAATTTATGATACTTAATGATAAAAACATATTTAATCATAATATGATATTTCATCTTTTATTTTCACTTTTTACAATTTTTCACCACACAATACGGCATTATAGAGTTGTCGTCGGTTGCTCGGCCGAATGAAGACTGACGCGGAATTGTTCCTCTTTTTTCGTTTTGTTTATCTTTTAGCTTGGACATTTTTGAGCGAGGACCCGATGTCCATTTAGAGTCCATTTCCTCTTTTTTGTACAATAAGAATGTGACATCAATTAATAAATTACGTTTAATTATATATCAGCCTATAACGTCCCACTATTTTTACACTTACGATCACTAGGAAGTTTTGGGCTAACATCCACCAACATCCGCGGGCTCAGTGCGTACCTACTGGTGGATGTAACACATGCTCGAGATCTTTTTCAGTTCTCAGTCCGCGGGTTTCCTCACGATGTATCCATCACCGCCAAGCCTCAATAAGGGACAATTTAAAAAGGGACACATTCAAGCCTCCAGGTATTGCAGGTGTCCATGAGCTGCGGTGCCACTTACTATCATGTGGCCCGACCGCTCGTCTGCCATCTTTTCTATATAAAAAAGACAACAAACATTATAAATTAAAAATCAAGAATTCCAAATGGACGAAATCCAATATTTAATTTCAAAATCACATAATCTAAAATAAAAAAAATTACAAGATTTTTTTTACATATTTTATGTACCTACATACACACGCTTTATATAGACCGTACGTAATATTGTATATTACGTTAATATTGTATATTTGCTTCCTGTAATAGAAACGGACAGTAAACACTGCAGTATTTATAATAAGTTCGTTATTATTACCGATTCATCAACTATAAACGGTCTTTCAACCTACGCACGTTACTCGTAGATACGAGTAGACGTGAGTACATGAATCTATGTTTGTTCTTTGTAATGAACTAATGATGTAGATGTAGGGTTTTTTACTAACCGCAAAACAAAGTGTACAAGCAGAATTCAATACGTAACATGTTCACCATAAGTTTGAAGACAAAAGAAATTCGTAAATGGCATTTGCAATGGTCTTTGACGCCCAAAGTTCTGTCAAATAACTGTATTGCGGACGTAGCAGCTTATGGTGTTTTAATAAGCGGTTTCATACACATTATGAGATACGCACACTCCAGAGATTATTTACGGCACGTCTTTGATATTGGTGCGGTGCTAGTCTAGGGTAGCGTTTCTTAATCATTTCAACCGCGGTCCACCAGGAGATCAAGCATACTTGTCGAGGACAATCATTGTGGACAATTTGTAATAAAAAATCAATAATAAAAGTCTAATAGGTACAATTACGTAAATAAATAAGATTATGTACTTCATAACCTACAAAAATCTGGTTTTTTATTACGTTTAACACAATTTTTAATTTGAAGGTTGATATTGCGTTTAATGGGTCGTAGGGGTCGTCTAGGACGTGCTGACGACGGTAACGGGGAGGAGCATTCCTGTCGGGGGCATAGGTTAGGCTGACAACTACTAGGGGTTTGGGATGGTGAGGGACTCTGTCGTAGTAGCGTTGGGCTGAGTATTGCATGTGTTTGACGACGGAGGGAAGTTCTAAGTCCTTGTGGAGGTCGACGTTGAGAGAGTACCGTGGGCAGCCACGGCCTTACACACGAATCTATTCTGGAGGGTTTGGAATATTTAAATGACTGCGTGTGCAAAGACAACGTTATTGAAGGTCACTATAGGACGTTCGCAGGTTTTGTACAATGTCAGCTTATTTCTAAGCAACATTTTATTTCTCTCGCCTATGAGAGAATTGAGGCGACCGAGTACAAAGGCAGCTTGGATTCGGACAGTTTATATGTGTTCTCAGAAGGTCAGTCGATGATCTAGACTCTAGAGTGCCTTCGAAATATTTGGTCTTCCTAACCCAAGGGATAGTTCGACCGAAAAATTATCGGTAGTGGGGAGAGACGGGTCTTAAGAGCTACGAGTGCCACCCATGGGAAAGGGGAAACACATAGCAGCACTTTTCTTCGGGTTTACCTTTATCCTCCATCTCACAAACCATTCGCCTAGGGCGATAATTGCGCGTTGGAGGCGTAGAGAGAGAGACACGTCGTAAGTTCCTATCTGAGGCGTAGAGGGCGGTGTCATCCGCAAAGAGGGCACGCTCTATTCCAGGGGATTGGGGGGATGTCATTGGTGTATAGGGAATAGGGAGGAAAAGAACATGAAGACTGAGTTTCAATCACACTGTCATTGTAATTTCATTACATGCTCAATTAAATGACGCACTTTGAAATTAAACACGGTGCATCTTTATCTCTCTTTCAAAGACAGAGATGCAATAGAAACAGATTAAAGGCAAATTTCGATGCCGTTTAGAACTCAGCAACGATATTATTGTAAAGGGGCGCACCCTGTAGCCGGAGGTGCGGCGCTTGCGTCGGAGGTGTTTGCTCGGGGCCGGCACACATCTCGTAGTTTTTGTCACTTGTGTCGTTTTTGTGCCGCTCTAACGCACCATTTTACACGTTTTAAGGGTCCTCGGATCGTTTCCAAATTTGTACACATTATTTTTTGTCCGTGTTGAGTGACGGCTTAAGTGTCTCGAAATGACTTATTTGTATAGGCTCTTAGCGTTCCGGTGCGGGATTATGTCAATTGACGACCTTATAGTTTCGCCATCATATTTATTTATTTATTTAGAAACATAAAACAATTATATAACCACATACTTAAAAGTAATTTATATAAACGTTTCAGTTGTACATTTAGCGCCAATGTTCACATGTTGTTCATAAAGTTATGTGAAAACATTCAAGTATCAGCCTTGTGATTTAGAAAATCATGGCGGAATTCCTGGAAGATTTAATCTGGATGCTAAACGGCCTCAACGCAACATCACGACGCGCGACGCGTCCGTCTCGGAATGAACTTAGACAAAACAAAAATAATGTTTAATGAATGTGTTCTTCCGGGAATGATAGACGTCGAAGGCGTGGCATTCCAAGTTATAGACCATTATGTCTACCTTGGGCAACAATTCAAACAATTCAACTAGGCAAGTTTAACTTTAGCAAGGAGGTGGATAGACGCAATAAATTTGGCTGGGCAGCATTTGTGAAAAAGCGTCTGCTCTTCTCATCGCCTATACCACAATGCTTGAAGATGAAAGTCTTCAATCAGTGTGTCCCACCAGTCATGAGGTATGGTGCAGAAACGTGGCCTCTAACGGTAGACTTGATTCATAAATTCAGTCACTCAGCGAGCTCTGGAGAAAGCTATGCTCGGAGTTACTAAACTAAAGAACTAAAGTCACCGACATAGCTCGTAGCTCGACATTTTGAAGTGGTTACTTGGGCAGGTCGTATTTGCCCCAGGACTGATAACCGATGGGGTAGACGACTCCTCGAGTGGAGACCACGCACATGGACTGTGGGACGCCCCAGACTAGGTGGACCAACTACTTAAAAAAGTTTGCCGGTGGTGTTGTATGAGAGGAGCCGAGGATCATGTGTGGTGGCGAGCCTTTCAAAAGTGGCCTATATCCCGCAGTAGAGAGACATAGGTTGATAGTATGGTATGGTATAGTATTCAGAACATTATGAAATCTACTGTAATGCGTTATATGTATTATATATGTATGTATGGTGAATGTATGCGTTATATGTATTTATACGTACGAGTATATTCACTAATATAAATATTTGTAACAACACGCCAAACATACATCAATGCAATATTATTACTACATATGAACGCCATGCTACTAAATGGGACATTCCCTGGGGACATCCGTGGAGGTCGGACACCGTGGATGTTCTATGAAACAAGGGCCCAGTTTATGGTCAGTCCTCCACATGTATTGTGTATGGTTCCATGTGTCACATCATGTCTCTTAACAGTGACATTATGCACGTAGCGGGCGCACGTGCGCGCGGTGCGGGTGAGCACTCGCCGCGGAAGTCACAGAACACGACTTTATTACCGGTTCCTGTCTGCTGCGGGTCTGGAGGTTCATTCTACTAATATAAAATTGAAAAACGTACTATTCTACTAATTATGAATGTTTAAAAAATCGTAATCAGCTCTTTTTATTGGACTGTTATAAATTAATACACGAACCTCGCCATATACATTAAAACGTGTATGACGCAGGTAAAGCAAGTTGGCCAGTCCATTCTTTTAGAGGTGGTGTATTTCCTCAGGTCTTGTGATAGCGGCTTTGTTATCCTTTTGCCGCCTTTGCAAAGCCTTTGCGGCTTTGTTTGCCTTTGCCGCAACTGGCCAGGTTAAAAAGTACATCGTTCAGTTTGTCAACAAACTTTGTTATTCAATTAGTTCAACACTTTTTGATAGAACTTTGAAACTGATTGTTGTCATTTAGCTACTCACCTTTAATCGAGTTGTTTTCCAAAATCTCTCTAAAAATCTATTTTCACAATAGTTATTATAAAATGCCTATTGTTGATGACTGCGTATGACTGTGCGTGTGTGTGTAGCCGCGTCACCTCCGCGGCGGAGAGGTGCGCTGCAACCCGAGAACCCGGATATTGAATGTTATTATAACTGTTACTGTTTATGTCGACGCCATTTATGTGCCGCTCATTGTTGTAGCACTCGATGCCTGCACTAACTAGGTTAGCGGCTTTTAAGTACCTAGGGCGAGCACATTACCTACCTACTGAACCTAATTGTTATGGTAACCGTCCAAGCTTATTTATAAGTTAGTTATGTGAGTGTTATGTCAACTTATGATTCTATTGTCGGAATGCAGTTGTCGTTAGGTATACGAAAAAAAAAATATACAGATTTTCCTTGATACGGGAAGATCCGGAAGTGGATATTGTTCAAATACTCCTATTTAACGCATGACATGTAACTCAATAACGCAGTAATAAAACCTGTATTTATGAACTTAATAAGTCGGAATTATTACAAATGGGGCATGTTTTCAAGTTGTCAAAGAGTGTCAGTCAAAGAGGCCCGCAGTCCCATTGATGTACCTCGTGTATCACGAAATGTCTCGTGGTGTTTTAGTAGGCGCTGTCACAATATAACAAATCATACACATTGAAGCAATTTTTTTTGGGTTTTAAAATTGTCAGCGTCATGTCATTTTCAGTTTATTGTTTTACCGCTGTATTTTGACAACCAATAGCGTAAATAATAATAATGACGTTTGTATTGTGGTCGTGCCGCATGTGGCGACGCGTCGCGGGTGACCGCCGCGGTGACGTAGCGGAACACTGAATCTAACTCAACTCCAAATGCATTTATCTCACCTTTAACGGTCTGCGTCATCTAATTGCCAGTGTACAACATCACTTACTCAAATATACTTGTCATTAGACTTAATAGGCGTCTAATGTTCTTGTTACACCGGCTTAAAGAGTTGACTTGTTTTAAAGTCGTGTTTTGGGTAATGAACTGTCTCAACTATTGCAAGTCTGCTGCAATTTATAGCGTGTCCAGTATGTTCCTGTATATTGCGTGCAGTCTTCGATTTTTCATAAACGAATTAGATCATATAAAGTCGTGTGGTGTGGGCCGGCTATAGGATAGCACCACCACATCCCTTCCCGTGGGTGTCGTAAAAGGTGGGTGTCGTCGTAAAAGATAACAAAGCGGCTACCACGAGCCCCGAGGAACTACACCACCTTTAAAAGAGTATACTCGATAACCTGCTTATACAGACGAGACGCACGTCTGTATACGCAGGAGACAATGTGTATGAGTACATTGTTCAGCAGATAGGTCCAGCAGCCATCTCTGCATAACCCAAAGGCTGACTGGGAGATGCTTCTAAGCATTAAGTCAGCTCTTTGTCGCTTTGTGCAATGAAGAATAAATAAATAAATGTTATTTAAGGCCGTCTACGATAAGAAAGTGCTTTTGCACAGCCTTACACTTGAACTCTCCAACCATCTTTTAATTAGAAGTAACATTTTGGAGAAACACTTCTCGTCACCTAGTTTCGGTAGCCTTATCGCTATACTTGTAGCATGTAGTAAGTGTGTCGCGTGTGGTACCTCTTTACTTGTTCATTTTGTAGTTGCGGTAGCGCAGTGGGTCGGCTGCAGCCGCGCTGACGGTAATGAATGCAAGCGGGTCGAGGGTGCGAGGAGAGACGGAGGGGAGGGCGGTGAGCGATAACGCACACCAACTTCCGAGATGTTCCGAGCCATTAGCCTCACTGCGCTCCACTTAACAACCGCGACAAGTAATTGTTAAGCCTGTAACGCACCAGTCGCGACATCATATTCTAATTTCTTACGCAAAAGGTTACCAACCGACACCACAAGCCTACTTTACACTGTTACAATGTAATCCTCTCCTAACATCTGGCACTTTTGTAACATTGATTCTTATTCGCTCACTTCCAGCGATTTGAACTTAATAATCGGACTACCTAGTTGACGGGCTTCCCACACTTCGTCTTTCCCGTATATGGTAACCACTCGTCTTCTCGTATACAATGTCGTTGGTCGTGTGACACATCTGACTTGGTCATTGCATTTAGTTCCTTAGTTTCGAATCGTATCCATCAATAATCAATGAAACCAGACTAGAAACAGAGAAAAGGTAACAGAAATCAGAACAACTCTGTTTATTGTAAATACAGGCTTAATGGGACTAAAATTGATAACTTGATCAATCTATTGTGGCTTGTCCTAAGCCTAATACAAAGGAAACAATTTAAGCTCAAATATCCTATAGCTTAATACAGTACTGAATAGGTATAGAGAATTATAATAATATAACTAAATATACAAACAATACGTGTTAGGCAATGACTTATAAAGTAAAATTGTATTGTGAAGAAAGACGTGATAATTATCTGGTTTTAAAAATTAAACAATAACTAAATTAACGTTATCGTAAGAATGGAGACTGCGAACGATATGCGCGTAGCGATAACATGAATTTTAATTCATCATCGAAACAGATTGTCAATAATTATCGCTTATAATATTTTTACTAAACGGTAGTTAAATACGTGAATATTAAAACACGCGTTTTAATACCCGTTTAATCTATACTAATATAATAAAGAGGTAAAATTGTGTGTTTGTATGTTGGGGGTTATCCTGGAACTAATGAACCGATTTCATAAATTATTTCACAAACAGAAAGCTACATTATCCATGTCTAATATAAATAAAAAAAAATGTTTAAAAAAAAGACTTATAAACCGAAGCGAAGCGAGCGCGGGTCGCGCTATATAGTATAATAATAAAATGGAATATTTTTATTAAATTCAAGGCTATCCTTAAAGTTATACACGTGGATCTGGTACTTATTTCTAGATATATGTTTGTCCCTGATTTTGCACGCAACATTAAATGTTCATCATAATTGCTTGCAAATACCTAACTTGTGTTAATGAATTTTCAATTATTTATCTATCAATTTATAATTACAGTATATTTTTTATTTTTTATATAATAACTGTGGTGTTCTGTAGGAGCAGCAATGCGGCGGTATACTCGCGGTGTGCGTATACGCCGGCCGCGTCTCCGTACTTCGGCAACAGCGCTGAACTTGCGCAGGCACAGATGTGGGCTTCTAGCGCAGGTATACCTCTTTTTTATAGAATAGGTATCAGATGAACGTGTGGCCCACCAAATGACAAGTGTTTACTATCGTTGTCCATTGACATCAGCTACATCAGGGAGAGACCTTATAGAATCCTATTTCTCTTATTCCATGATTACGGAGTTGATTCAAAGATAGTTCAAGATCACTGTCTACAAAATAAGTTCCAGATCCTTGCTGTTATTCTCAGGACGACATCCGGGAAAAATTCGTCGTTCTTCTCAGAATAGTACAATTTTCTGGAGATCCTAATTCAAGATACCCATAACAGTTTCATAAAAACATCGTATTAAACCAAACGGATTAGTAAGACAGCTTATGCGCTTATACAGGAGGTTCCCCAAATTATGGCGGATCGAGCGGCGGTAATTCAGGCGTAGTTCTAGAAGAATATAGCGACGGCGGTGGAGGTGCCAGTGGTGGTGCAGGGGGCTCCCCTAATGCGGGGAGCGGGGGTTCACTGCCCGCCTTCAGCGCCAGGTTCGGAGGTGCCTTTGGGTGCGCCACCTCAAGACCTTCCACGGTTTACGGTGCAACAGCGCTTGCGGCCAACGCTTACGCACATCAGGTAATAATATTTATTTATTTATACTGTAGGTATTATTATAACAAAAGGCGGACTTGATGTTATAAAGCCTTATGCTATAAAGCTTAATGCTTAAGCTTAAGCTTGTCTTGTTGTTTAACGGCGACATTTTGCATCCAATTTGTGAATATTGGTACTGCCAATTACAAGTTTTTACGATTACAAACAAATCACGTTACACAGGCTGACGTTATTATAAGTCATAAGAAAGGCATCTATTTTATATTTATTTTATTTGGGAAAACGGTTTTACTTTTTCTTTATGGACGAAGCAGCAGACGAGCATACAGTCCACCTGATGGTAAGTGGATGCTGTCGCCCTGCAATATCCTTGATACATGCCAACATTAGTCTAAAATAACACGTTGGTACGCCCCCGGATGCGCTGCCTATCTTCGGAGATATAGGAATAAATTTTGAAACAGGGTTGGGAAAATGGGGAGGGATAGGATGGGAATGGGCTCTGGTACATCTCACTCACTACAGAAACACGTACGTACATTAGGGACATAAGATAAAGTGGGATATGCAGTACATTTCAACGTGATCTTCTGTGAGAGGGAAGTAACGTGGCCAGTCGAGCGGCGCCCATTTCAGTTATTGTGCCAAATGTAAAACCAACTATATTATCCACAATTTATTTGGCAGAAATATGAAACGTCTAAAAAATAATCAAATACGGTATAAAATAAAAATATTATTTACAGACTAATATTAATTGGTACCTATAGCCATCTAAAAATCGTTTTACCATTAAGTCGTTTATAATGATCTCTTTCACTCTCTGTTCTCTCAACTCATTTTCACTATTTAATTTAAGAATGGTATTTTAACGAGTAGCGAATCATGATCAACTAAACAATCCACTTTTCAATAACTGAAGTAAATCATTTTAAATTACTATCTAACAATGTCATCACCAAATTGACTTTCGCGGGACTATTTTCTCATCGTCAGAGAAGAACCCAAACCTAACCTAACTTAAAATTTGCTTTTATTTGGTGTTCATTTAGTACTTTCTGCTGTTTCTCGTTAGGAAATCTAGTATTTTTTGAAACTGCAATATTTGAAAATGTACATTTATTTTTAGCCTTTTTTATATACGTAGTAGGTATCATATTCAAATAAACGTTATTCAATAATCGCTTAGTAATAACATGCAACTTTAATTTTAACCACTCAAGTATCATTAGCATTATAAAGGTTGTTTTTTTTAGAGGTATAGAACTTTAAGTTGGCAACACTGTTTTAACTGGCGGTCATTTTGTCAGCAGTGATTTGTGTTTAGTTTGGTTTGGCATTTCAACATGAATAGACTGACGCCTGAACCTGACGCCTGAACAACGCTTCCAAATTGTGCAAATTTATTTTGAAAATAATGGTTCTGTTCGAAATACGTATCGCGCACTACGTCCATTTTACGGTCAACATAATCGTCCATCAGAGCAATTAATTCGACTAACTATGGACCGTTTTCGCACCACGTTTACTCTAAATGATAATACGCATCTACAGAGACGTCGTACAGTGCGTACAGAAGAAGCCATTGCTGCTGTAGAGCGTAGCGTAGAGGAAGACCGGAATCAGTCTATCCGCCATCGTGCACAGGAATTGGATATGTGTCCATCCACTTTATGGAAGATTTTGCGGAAAGATCTTGGTTTGCGTGCTTACAAAATCCAACTCGTGCAAGAATTGAAGCCACGCGATCACCTAGCAAGGCGTAGATTCGGTGAATGGGCCCAAAACAAGATTGCCGTTCATCCCGATTTTCATAAGAGAATTTTGTTTAGCGATGAAGCTCACTTTTAGTTGAATGGCTACGTCAATAAACAAAACTGCCGTATTTGGAGTGAAGATAATCCTCAAGTGTATGTTGAGACACCGTTACATCCAGAAAAACTGACTGTTTGGTGTGCTTTATGGGCTGGTGGAATCATTGGTCCGTACTTCTTTAAAAACGATGCTGGCCAGAACGTTACAGTCAATGGTGACCGCTATAGAGCCATGATACTGACTTTTTCGTTCCTCAATTGAACAACCATGATGTGCAGGAGCTGTGGTTTCAACAAGACGGCGCAACATGTCACACAGCTCGTGCCACAATTGATTTACTGAAGGAAACGTTTGGTAACCGCATAATTTCACGTTCCGGACCCGTGAATTGGCCTCCAAGATCGTGCGATTTAACACCGCTAGACTATTTTCTGTGGGGATATGTGAAGTCGCTAGTCTACGCCGATAAACCCGAAACGATCGACCACTTGGAGGACAACATTTGCCGCGTTATTGCCGATATACGGCCACAAACGTTGGGAAAAGTTATTGAAAATTGGACCTCCAGATTGGATTACGTCCGAGCTAGCCGTGGCGGTCATATGCCAGAAATCATATTTAAATTATAATGCCAAAAGATTATCTTTTGAATAAAGTCAATTTCATGTCAATTTTAAAAATTCATCCTTGTTTTATTCCATTTCAAAGTTCTATACCTCTAAAAAAAAACAGCCTTTACTACCCCAGTGTATTATACCATTATACCCAGTTACCCAGCATGGTCATATGGTTTTCAATATAGAACTGCTGCTACTTTCAGGAGGTGTGGAGCTTAGACAACAGTCGACGACAGTCGCTCTCTGCTGCCGCCAGTCTTTCTGCAAGTAAGTGCATAGCAATATCTATCCCTATAGTCTTGTCTGCAATTAAATATTCTTACCTACTATATTTATGTCATATTAATAATAATTTAATTAGGTACCCACGGCAAAAGAGATAAATTTGCAGAGCACTGGCCTTGCTCACTACATACAACACAGGCATACATATAGAAATGACGTTAACTGATTTTATGAATGTGTAACAAAGTTGTGACGGCTCTCGGCTTCCGTAGCTCAGTTGAGTGAGCATCCAGTGTGTGAACAAAGTCTATTCCATGCAAAATTATCTATTTGCTGTGCGTACAAATAGTCTTGAGCATACCACAGTTATGAAACTAATAATAGAGTAAACATTAAAATAATGAGGGCACAGGACGCTGGCGAGCGTCACCGCGCAAGCAGCAACGGCTACAATGTACCTACCTATTATATTTTTGTGTTTCGATTCAATCACGCATCGAAGTCCACGTCAAGTGATTCATCAGCTGCAGCTGTTGTTTGTGCACTTTAATTTTATAACTGTAGGAGACGTAATTTTAACTGACAACATAAAGAACATCAGGAAGCGTCTGTACTATTAGCCTTGAGCGTCTGACTGCAGGGCGCAGGCCTCCCCTGGTAAATCACATGGGGTATCGGGCCGTAATTCACCACGCAGGCCCAGTGTGTATTGGTATAGCTCCTCTTTTTAAAATTCTCGAGTTTAGGGTTTTCCAACGATCTTTTCTTACACCGCCGAGCTAATGATATTTTTTGAAAATCGGAACAACTGTGTTTCTACTCAAGTAAGGATTTTCATAAAATATCATTCGGCGGTGAATGATATTTGAGGCGTGCGCCCTGCAGTCAGACGTTGAGTGTAGATAGGTACTCGTAAGCTCTATCTAGTATTTTATTAACATACTATGGTAGGTATTATTGACCGCGTCTTCGTCAGCGTGAAATTAAGATTCAAGACTCCCTCCTGTGCGTGTATTACTGTGTATCCTCTGTGTACAGACTTTAGAAACATTTTGTGGAGTTCTAACACACAAATCACATTTCTTATATTAGTAAAGATAAAAATTAGCTTACTCTGTGACACGGAGAATTTAATTCAAACAGAACAACGACTTGTACCTAATAAGTATTATTATTAAAATGTATTTTAATAAACGACATAATAAATATAATTAGATATTTTAATAGCAGTAAGCTGCTGTTATCGCCTCTTGAGCAATAATTAACTGAACGATGGCGTACGATGGTGTGTGGTAGCGATAATATAATAATAATAAACTAAGATCTCGCAGATAGCATCAGAGCTTCCTCCCATAGCCCATTTTGTATGTATGCGTGGAGAGAAATACAATAAAATTATATGCTGCACTGTTTTTTGTGTGTGGGGTCATGTGCGATAGCCCCGCCCGCCTGTCACAACTAATACCCATCCCTAAATAGCTTCACGGACATATTTTTATTTAAATAACTCATTTTCAAAAGACAAAGTTGATAAGCAATAGTCCCTTCATTGTTTTTACTCGAGCGTCGACTGCCGACTACAGTTTTTTGTACAACTCTCTGTAAGCACCACTCAAACCCTCATCCGTCTTCAAAACCGGCAACAGTTCATTTTATTTATTTATTTGTTTCACTTTTAGGGACCAATAAATAAATTAATAGCTTTTCTGTGAACTATTATTAGGTGCGTTAACCATCTTAGTGTGCGACTGTTTACTTATTAATGGCCACGCGTTAATTAATGTCAAAATTTGTTTAACTGTCTTAGCACTTACATAAACATATATTAACTTAATAATAATATCTATTAACAAAACTATCGCCGGCTAAGAGAAATAGTCAGCCATGTTGATAACGAGTATTTTTAAATATATTTTGAACTGATTATTTATTTGAGTCTTCAATAATAATGAGCCTTTTATTTCCCAATAACAAAAAATAACAACATTTAAAAATAATAAATAATTTAATAATGAAATACTCTAATAATAAAAAAGTACCGTAATTAACAATTCGTTATTATGGTCTATTATATATAAATATTCAATTCCTACTTACTTTATTCCATTCATAACATGATACAAATTGGTGAAGTGTAAAACTACGAGCTCATTCTGATATTCCGATCAAGCCGACCCCCCCCCCACCCGTAGAGCACAGCGATTAGGACAGAGGAAGACTTAAAAATTATCAAAATAGTATCTCAATAATAATTATAATAATAATGACATCGGAGTCATACATAATATAACTCGGATGTAGCTATTATTAATATTTTGTATATAATATCAAAACCAGCTTGCAGTAAGTAATAGAATAAATAAGTGATGTCAATTAGCTTACTAAACTTACCAACGATTCTTTTGATTGGAAGTGGATATAGACAGGGAAATAGGAAAACAATGGTCAATAAACATGAGTGTGCGTTTGCAAAGCCAGGCGACGAGAGCTCCGCGGCGGTCGTAAAACTCGATGTGTAATGTTCGACAAGCGACGGAGTGTTTGCACAGGTCCCGACAAAAAACGATGTCTCCTTTTAAAATGAAGTCGTTCCCTTTTAAGCGCATTAAAATCGCATTCCGTAAATGGTATCGGATAAGGCACGTGCCGCGCGCAAACATCGCCCTGCGTCCGGCGTCGTCGGACCACCCCGCGCCGCGCGCCCGCGCAACACCCCCGCGCCTGTACCACAAAGCGTGACAAAGACTAACAAAAAACAGGCACACGCCAACCTTTGTCTCCGCTTCACATATTTGCTCAACACGCTGAAATGTTACCAATGTTTTGGTTCTATTATCACTGTCGCAAAGAGAAAGGGCGCTTCACTGATTTGGATATCTGTTTTCAATTTTAACACCATTAGTTGCATGTTTGTTGGATGAGGTCAGTTCGTCACATGAGGTCACACACGCCATGTTGCTGCCGTGCAGTTACTAATTCACCTGAAATGCATAACTATTTGTAACTTTGTGTGACATTGTGTAACTGGCCCTAATCGATTAACGCAAACTGTCATTTCTTGATCAGATACGTAGGTAGAGGTACCTACATAATAAAAATAATAGTTTTTCAGTTGCTAATTACTGTTAGGTTCTCCAAATGGTAGGCACTGGTACGCCAAAAATAAATAGTCCTGGTTACGTGTTTCATCAAATCATTAGTCATTCTAATGAGCAGTCGTTTTCAATATTACTCGTAGTATTTGCTGGAAATCGAGTAATACGGGGTAGATATTTGATTTTTTCTGAAATTGATATTTTTTTATAACTTTTTCGACAAGAAAAATTAAAGGAAAATAAAAGAGATTTCCAAAACCAATAAAAAAATATTTGATATTGCGACGTTTACTCAGTCGCTACTTGGTATTGCGACAATTACTCAGTCGGTAATTGATATTGCGACCTTTTGCTCAGTTTATAGTTCTGGGTAGGTGGTTTCCGGTAGTTGGTATTGCGACAATTACTCAGTCGCTAGTTGATATTGTGACGTTCGCTCAGTCGGTAGAAGGGTTCATAGGAAATCAAAGACCACTTAACTTAACTTAACTTAACAAGTCTTAACTCCAGCAATTTATTTAACAGTAAAAATATTAAAATAATAAAAAATAACACGGAAACAAATAAAAGGCACGTAAGAAACTAATTTTATAAAAGTACACTGTGCATGTAAAAACGAACCATTAAAAACTACTTGCCCTAATAAGGTGTTTTTTTACAAATGTATTGTTATACAGCAGAACTGCAGTAACATGCGCAATCACAGGCGCTTTATGAGATATTTACAAACATACAGATACATAAGGCTTTACCGAAGTGTAATAGGCACGTCTTTACAGATCGAAGATTAGACAGCAGAATGAATCAAAAGCTATCGGCTCAAACAGTATGGAGCGAATTTGAATTTTTTCATTAGCGGCTAGTTGCTATAAGCTGCTCGCGTAAAATGATTGGCAAAATGCCTTGAAGAGGGTGATTTTAACTTCTCTTGTACATCGAACAAATCTATGGATCACCATGTTACTCCGAACTGACAACGCCATAAGCTCCCTTTGAATATCTTATTGTCACTGAGACTTTCAGTGACGATCTGCCCAAGATATTCAATAATGACGTCATTGTTTTTACGATCCTTTTCTAACTTGCAACTTCTATGTCGTTCTATGTACTTTGGTGTTGATTATACGGGTTGGTCTCCAGTATGTTAAATCAAGCCTACGATCAGAGGCCATGTTTCGGTACCGTACGTCATAATTGGCAGGACGCACTGTATGACGACTTTCGTCTTCACGCCTTAGGGTACTGACGACGAGAAGGGATGACGTGTTTTTTCTAATGCTCAGTCGAGATGAAAGCCTCTGCCTCTTAAATGAAGTAGCATTTATCCACATAAATTGACTATTCAAGATCCGTCTACAACTTTCAGTAGTGATGTTCTCCCGACGCTGTCCAGTCCAGGGACGAAGTTCTTGTTGTACATAACTTTTGTTTTGCTTAATCAAGTTTATCGTAAGACCAACGCGCCGCGAACCTTGAGACTATAAAAATAAAACGAAATTTTTGTCCTTGGTTAAATCAAATAAACCGTTTATTTTTAAATTCTAATTCGAAAGATCTGCGCAATGTCAGAGCGGTGAGTGCGCGCCACATCTGCAGATGGCCTCGGGTCCTGTTACAATAGCGCCAATTACATCAAACTAATGTGTCTAATAACGACATGCACGTTTGTTTTAAACACCGTAATCGGAAACGCAGTAAATTTCAGTTAAACTGCCCATGAGAAGTGTTCTGCATCGTCCAATGTAATAATATCTGATTGTCTGCAAAACATGTTATCTAATCGCCAGGCCGCGACGCCACCACAGATCTGCTGCTGATTTTGATACGTTACTCCATAGATAAAATACATAAGTCAGTACCTGCGTACAAAACAGACAAGAGATTGACTATTTGTAAGGAGATAACAAGACTTGATTTAAGAAATGACAGACTGCAGGGGAGTAATGAGATGAAGAAAAAGAGGACCAAAATGCGAATGTACTCAATACTTTCCTAGCACCCGAGTAAATGTGAGAGAAACAGATGACGGTTTATTGTGTGGAGAAAGACGTAATGTTTGCGAAATAAGTCTGTATGACGTACGTGTGAGAGTGAGTGGCATAACGGTCGCGGATTCCGTTGACACCGTACTCGACGTAACAATAACAAAAGCTCCGGTTACTGCGCTTGACCCTACTATTGGTATGCCCTTATTATCACCTTTAACATTTTTTAAAATAGTATTTTCGGTACTATACTCAAATTCGTGATATTGTCACTTCACATCTTGTCCTGTGCCACTGAGTTTCAACTTATGTGCGGTCTTTTAAATTTTCACTACTTCGGCATTGAAGAAAAACATCGTAAATAAATCCGCGTGCCAAGAATTTAGAAGGAACTGGGGCATGTGAATCTAATAAGTTAATATTCAGTCTCTTACCTATGAAATTGCCGTTTTATATGGAAAATTCAAATATTTTTTTGCATGAAAATTATATATTTAATTATCCAATCGTAAAACTATAGAAGTCTCAGGGACGGCAATCGATGAATTCTCTGAATGTGTTTTTCACTGCCTTATCGGAGTTGATTTTTTTTCGCATGTAAAAACTTATCCAAATTCCGAAAAGAATTGAAGTCAATAGGGTAAGGTCTGGCGAGTATGGTGGGTGGCGGAGAGTTTTCAGTCGAAGCTCATGTAACTTTGAGATCGTCTGTCATGCAATGTGTAGGCGAGCGTTATCACGGAGAAACAGTGGACTAGAGCGATTGACCAAACCCGGTTGTTTGATAGCTAACTTGTCCATCATCGTTTGCAGTTCTTCACAGTACACGTCTGCATTAATAGTTGTGCTAAATCTCAAGAAACTGTAGTGGATGATACAGTCATCATACAATACATACATATGATACAATACAGACACGACCACCATACAGTCATCGCTTCTTTTGATTCAGTTCACGTTTGGGACACTGATTGGCTATGTCTGCTGGGTTCTATCATTGTGACTTACGTTTACGATTATCATACAGAATCTACTTCTCATCACAAGTGGCAATACGATTCAGAATCCCTTCATTTTTATGTCGGTTCGGCAAAGTAAGGCAAGCTTCAACACGTGTCCATCATTAACGTATAGTCACTTACGCCGAAGGCTGCTGCTTACTCAGACGTGGTCTGAGATGAACCCGCTCCCACTATTGCTCTCAATTCGTTATTATCGACTCATCCACGGGGCTTATTCTTGGGGTCGAAATTTCCAGAACGAAATGATCAAACCAAAAACACATCGTGTTTTATCCGTACGTACACATCGTTGATATTGATTGGGTGAGTTCTGTGCTGAGTTGTTGCCACGATGGCAATCATATCCGAAAATAACGCGATTTTTTAACTTTTCTATGGTCGCAAACACAACTAACGAGATATCAAAGCAAAAAGTCGTTTACAGAAAATCAAATGAGTAACTTATTTTGAAATATAATTTTGAATAGCTTTAAATTGGAATTAATTTGAATTTGAAAGTAGATTCTGAAGCCGATCGGTCACAGAGAAGACAGAGAAGACTACAGCAACCTTTTAATCTCAAAGGGGATCTTCGATAAGCTCTGTTCAGAGTAGTGACGTCTATGCCGCGGGAAATTTAGAGTATCCGTGGGACATAGGAACAGAAAAGAATTTGTAAGAAAGCAGAGTAGATGCACTCCGGAAAGAACCTACGCAGAACCTATAGAACCTTTATAATGAGAAAGCTCGAACGACCACGGGTGGAACGGGTCTTGAGTCCGTGTGGTGTATATATATGGAAAGATATGTAGTGAATGTAACGAAAGGCCTGTTCCCAGCTGATGTTATACGCTGATATTGATGCGACAAATTGTCTGTTAAAAGCGATGACTCTAAACACGTTACAACTCAATAGTTAAAATATATTCAAAAGAGAAAATTCACATAACCCGGTCATTAAACCTCATTTAATAGTTATTTACTGTCATTCAGCTGACCTAATGACAGTAGGTATGTGCTGTAATCTGTTCTGTGATAAACTTAGAACTTATTAAACGTGTTGTTAGGTACCTATTACATTCGACGTGATACATCGTTTCTTCACTAAACTCAAACAAATCAGTAGTTATAGTTATACTGATTTGGTTTACTCTGTTTTTTTACCATCATTGTTTAGCAAAGCTTGATTCAGCAAAAGAACAAAATGGTCGTCAGTTCAGCCACTCAGTTTCTAACTAAATATAGAATTATCAGTTATTATTAGCTAACCCGTGAAAGAAAACATCGTGAGAAGATTTTGGTTAAAGAAATTGCAGCTGTGTGGTGAATGATAGCCCTTGCATTGGGACGTAATGTGAATCGATGTGTCGATCAAGACAGAAACTGGTTAAAATAATTAAATTATGAGTATGAAATAAAATAGTTTCAAACATTGTACTTCTGATCCATGATACAGAAATATTTAAAGGTACGTTTATATAAAATGAATGAATCTTAAACGAGTACGTTGTATGTGACTTATTCCAACTACCAATCTGATCACGGTAATACCAACGTTAATTACTTAATACCAACATAATCACGTTGTGATCAGCCGAGAATTCTAGTAAAATAAAATATTCCCTTTTAAGACCCTTTTACTTTTGAGATAAATAAATATCTTTATACAGATTTTTCCGATTTTCCTCTTTATATGTCCATCAAACCGTACTAGGTCCACGTGGTGGATTATGATCAACACCCCCCTTATGATTGCAAGGGAAGCGCCTTACAGATCGATCGACACTTTCGATATATTATAACATATTTCCTGACTTTCCTATTTATATTTATCATAGTCATCACATATCTCACCCGCTTATCACACGTTCAAAGCGAGTTATCACTAGTAGTGGTCCGCTAACGTATAACTTCATTCAGAAATGTTTTATGAACGGCAGCGTTCAACGTCTCAGTCAGCAGGCTTTGAGAGCAGACGCACAGTCAGCTGTACTCATTTCAAATTACGTATGTTTACTAAACATAATATATAAATAAACGTAACTATGTCATTCGACCTGAACATTCTGAACAAGTTCAAGTACGATATTTATAGTGTGAACAATTGTAAAGGTTGTCTTGTTGCTGTTTTTAATAATAATAATTGCCGTCCAGTAGGTAACCGGAACTAGTTCATGTATCGTACTCTGCTGGAGACGGGCCTCCTCATGCACACGCCCTTAAACGGCACGTTTGCCAAGCGGGTTTAGAGGTGGATGTAGTTCCTCAGGGCTTGTGGTAGCCACTTTGTTATTTACGACACCCACGGAAAGACAGTTAGTCCTATTCTAAAGGCGGTCGACAAATACTATATACTCAGATATAGCGGTTTATACATGCGACTTTTTAATGTTTGAAGAAGTGAATGAAATGTATAGTGGAACCGATCATGAAGAGGTCGTCGTCATAAGCGGAGCAGGCATCCAGCCAAAGTAAAAAGATTCAATTTCCCATACCATCAAGGCAATTCTGGTTGCCATTATCAACGCTTACAGTCCCATATTACTGTACTCGTCCCTATCTTACTTTATAGATTGACTCTAGGCTGCATAGTCGGATGATTGTGGTCGGTTGCGATTAGTCGATCGCTCCTTTTTTTTATATCCCGGAGCGTGTCTATCCTATGAAACTATTTCCCTGGTGTACCGGTTTGACCGGGACAGGCGTCACCTGGCTGTTTCTATGTGATATCTTCATTACCAGCTCAGCGGTGGAGGAAAACATCGCGAGGAAACCCACATATCTAAGAATTAAAAAAATTCTGGGGCACGTGTAGTCCAATCAATGTAATATTACGTAACTTTCATAAATCAGTTGAAATTTGAAACTTTCTATTGATTTAGTGACACAAAACATTGTTATCTTCATTTATTTTTATTTTTACGTGTATCTATAGGAGATATATTTGAGCTCATTCCGACTCTATCCTATCCCTCTACCTAATAATAATGCATTCAATTTGGGTGTTTAAATGCATCTCGATCACTAGTGTGTCGCAGTAAGGCGTCGAGCATTGTGTTGCGAGCGCGGCGACCTTGTCTGGACGTGCCGGCGGGCGCGCCTTGTTGGCACGTCGCTCACGTGTGCGAAGTACGAACTCCTCTGTCTGTTCGTGCGAATGCACACTCAGCACTTTGTGTCACCATCAATGAACACAACAAACAGTGATTGCCAAGGGCGCACGCTGTTGTGGCGAAAAACGACTTGTTTACTTACTACGCCTCATTATTGGTGTGAACTCTCGTATCTGAATCACTAAGGTTATTGGTTCTGTAACCTCCTTACCAATATTGTAAATGCGAAAGTTAGTTTGCTTGTTACATATATTGATATATAGAAATTTTATTTAATTCACACAAGGGATCGCATTCCTAATAATTTGTAAATCTAAACAGTGAAGTCAGCAAACAATTAAACAAGCAATAGAACTGCGCGGCGCCATGTTACAAAATAACTGTGCGTTATATCTACAAAGTGCTATCAAATTCAAAGGCAAAGAGTGATTCGAGAAACGAATTACTCGTATAAGAACTATCAAGCTATATGGCCTATGCTATGATCTTCAATTGTACTCTTTTGTATTAGTGGTCCTGTTGGGCCAAGTTTCGCTTGACTGGACAATACGTAGGATAATATTTAAATTGAATTCTACAAAGCCACGGGTGACAAAACTAAGCAAATTATTAATATTAAGAAGACAAAAACTAAGGTTTAGAGTTTATACAAAACAAAAACTGTATGAGAATCTTATCAGTTATAGAAGATTTAATTAATCAGAACTTTATCCTCAATTTGCTTTTTATGTATAAGTACTTACTTGTACAAGCATACATATTGAAATGAAATTGTATTTTCTTTTTCGTTCAGAGACTGATTATGACCATTATTATCGAGGCTTCACCTCGATTTCAAAATTTGGTTAAGGTTCGGAATAAAACCGATTTGTCAACGTTTCATAAATCACAATCAATCGATATATTTCGGTCCGCACGACGGTATTTACATTCGGTTTTTTCAATGTTTTGCACAACGTCATATCAATGTAAGATTTATATTATAACCGACGTCGATAAATAAAAAATCAAAACTCAATTAAAAATGACGGAATATATAGAAAGAACGTCATTAATCTTCCTGATGAAATAAAATTACAAGGTACAGAATTTAAGACAACATTGATGAAACGGCTTCTAGGATACTGCTTTTATACCATAAGGAAAGTCTCATAAAAAAATATAATAAAGCAACTATATTGTTTATCATAATGATAATTAATTAAACTACTTAGTTTATACATATATTATTGAAATTTAATTAAAGTAGACTAAATTATGATTGTCCAAACATTTGCCGAAATGTTGGCTGTATAATATACTATAACTGAAAACTTATTTTTAAGATCTTTTGTATAAATTATTCTTGCAAATAAATTATTCTATTCTATTCCACTTTTCAAAATTTAGTATAATTTTCTAAGTTAGCGTGACTTCAATATTAGTTTCGCTTAGTTCACAACCTTTTGCATGCCATAAAAGTGTAACCGAGTCTACAATAAACATTGGTCGGTCACTCAGCAAGTAACGTGAAGTCAGCGTATGACATAAAGTCAATATCGTTTAAGTAGAGCGAAGGTTTTCTGCGAAAATAGGAACATTTACTAGGCCTTATTTATTTTTTTGGAGCAATGACTCATACGCAGCTGTGTTATATACCTATAGATAGTTGCATAGTGAAAATATGGTTCTATTGAACTAGGAACATATTATTTAAAAAGCGATGATAGTCTAGCGGTTTTGAATCGCCGTGAGATCGTCGGACCCCTCTCCATACCACAGATTCCTATATAAGTACAGATTTTTAAATTTTTCCTAGGTCATCGGTGAAGGAAAAAGGTGAAGGTGATTTTAAGAAGAATTTTGTCCAGGACATGTTACAAATTATTTTCTTGGTGTTGGTAGAGAAGGTTTCTAAAATTTCTTCCAATCACAGGTGGTATGCTCAAGTTTAGAAATGGATTTTTTACATAACTATAAGCAATTAGGCGGATATCACACGACGCCGCACGCCGCTCCCGTGTTCTGTTGCGGTGAAGCGGGTTCCGCACAACTGTCCAGGCACTACCGTGTGGTGCAACAGCTGTTGACAGTAGAACCCCGCGGTGATAGAGAAACCGCTCGGCACTGTGGCGTGTATTTATACCCTGCAGCGCCGTATCACCGTACGGTTGCGCGGCGCCCGTGTGTCATACACCGTGATACAAACTTATACGACGCGGCGACGCTAAAAGCATCGCGCCGCGCCGGACTCCACTCCGGTGTGCGTCGGCGTGTAATCCGCCTTAGAGGCATTGAAGTACACCGATGTGCGAAGGCGCATCGGTGTAATGAAGATTCGGGTGCATTATACTGAAATGTAATAAACAAACGAAATGTAATAAAAAATACCTCAAATACACTATTTTTGTCTGCTTAATTATTATCTATCAATTGAATTGAATTACTTTGAAATGGACGCTCGGCTGAGGTGTGAAGTCATCTCGTGCGTGCGTGGATATGTGTGTGGAGTGAGCTCATAGTAACGTGTGTCGTGGTTGCGCGCAGTCGAGATGGCGGAGTTTTTCACGGAGGGTCGCGAGTGCGTGAACTGCGGCACGATCTACACGCCGCTGTGGCGGCGCGACGCGACCGGTCACTACCTGTGCAACGCGTGCGGCCTCTACAACAAGATGAACGGGATAAACCGGCCGCTGAAGCAGCCGCGGCGCGCCGGGCTGGTACGTCACCGGCACGCGCCGCACGCGCTCGCCGCGCCACCACACGACGTACGCAGCTCATACCCTCGCTCCACTAACACTCGCCCGCCCTCCGCCCGCGAGAAATCCGCGCCCGCCCGCCGAGCGTCCGCACTCCCCCCTCGCTCTTAGTGACACTTGTGTTGGTTGCAGTGGCCGCGGAGGGCGCTCCGCCATCGGGCGCGGATTTCTTCAAAGGCTACCTGTATAACGGCGTCGCGTCGCCTCACGCGCACTCGTTGCCCGCGCCGGCGCCGCTCTGTGCGCCAGTCATCTCCACCCACTCTGACTACAAACAGAAGAAGGGGGTACGTCGGCGCCCCGCACTCCTCCCACGTCCGCTCCCCGCACCGCTAACACTCACTAACCCATCGCTTCACTTCCACTAACGATATAACAGCAACTTTTGTCATAATGCATGCTAATATAATCTGTATCAATACCTTCTTGTTATCAAAGACGACAGACAGCCTGCAGTCGGTTTGATGGTAAATGTATTATCACTGGCTACGGAACCTGGTAACAACAGGACAGTTCACTGTCGCAATTAATTTAAATCTTAGTATTTTGCCCTTAATCTTTTGATCAGTTGATTGCAGTGGAAAATTCCGATTTGATTTTTGTTTACATAAAAAGCATCATTAGCCGTGTAACATTAGTAACATAATGACGTGCGTGTGTGTACAGATGGGCCCAAAACGGCCCGGCATGTCATGTAGCAATTGCCACACAACGACGACGTCTCTGTGGCGGCGCAACGCCCACGGCGAGACCGTCTGCAACGCGTGCGGCCTCTACTACAAGTTGCACAGCATCAACAGGCCCATGGCTATGAAGAAAGATTCGATACAGGTAAACGTTTCATCTGTTTTGATTTTAATAAGGCATCTGTTTTTGATACGTCTATAACCCAGCAAGTCATACATTGAATCATGCATACATTGAATCATGCAGCAAGTCATACATTGACCAAAAAATGCATGGTCTCGTACTAGACCGCAGAATCTTTGTTGTTGCTGAATGATGGTCATCAGATATTAATTTGACTTTACTGATGAAAAAATTTGAAAACAATGACAGTGACAATACCTTCCATTATTAAATCGAGCGAAAAGAAAAATAATGTTTCAATGTATAACTTTTTCTAGCAGTCGCTCTACAACAAAACGTCTCTTTCAACGTAAAGCAAGAAATATACACTAGCTTGTAGTTGCCATACCATCAGCCTATGTGTCCCCCCTACTGAATATAGGACTCTCTCATGGCTCGCCACAACACATTGTGTTTCTTTCTCCTAAAAATATTATCAAAAAATAATATACCTTTAGTTAAAAGATAACAAATACGAGGTTCGCTGGAAAATAATGTGGATTGCCTCAATGTGTCTATCCTCTTTGTTTTCTATCAGTTTCACTGTCAGCTTTAAAGCTATAACTGAGTGTGAAAGATGTAATAAGACAGTGAATAATTTACAATATTGTTTTGGCATTGTGTTATTGAACTCGTTGTCTATGTTTCAGACAAGAAAGCGTAAACCTAAGAACAGCATGAAGACTGAGCGTGGCCTCAGCAAAGGCGGTCACCTCGCGCACACGGCGCACGTCACCGTCGGCACAAGCGGCAAATTAGAGAATTTATGTAAGTATCCACACATACACTCAATTGAGAAATATTTTTGTCCCATTATATTTTTCCAACCCTTTGTCCAAATCTCCTCTCAAATCTCCACACGTAGGCGGAGCTTCCAATGGCGTGTCAACGTTTGTCACTCTGGACTGAAGTTGTCACATATTATGGCGGATGTCCATGGGCGACAGTATCTACTTACTACCAGATGGACTGTCTGCTCATCTGCCACCTCCTTTCTATAAAAAATAACAATACATAAATAAGTTACAAAGCTACCAATTAGTCTCTTGTAACAATGCCAATGCTTGCTACTTAGGTATAAATATTTTTTGTTTAGTTTATAACAAAGAAAAACCGATTTAATAATGATAAACGTTTTATGAATTTGCATAAGTCAACTTCTCTCGTCAATATTTAATAATTCAAGATATTTAATAATTCAAGATATTTAATAATTCAAGATATTTAATAATTCAAGATATTTAATAATCTTGATATTATTGTTTATTTATTGTTACTTTTGTATAATGTTGTATATGTGAATAATTTAAGAGAAATAATTGAATGAGCAGCAGAAATACTGAAAGTGGCAGCAAATTTAAAGGTTTAGGTTATCAGGGGACAATCAAGAAACAGCACTCCGTCGACGGAGTGTTCATATTGTTAGTCATTTAAAATTATTCAACAGTTAGTTATCATAATTTAACAGAAACGTCTCTATAGACGTTATTATATTTATAGACTATTGACTTATTGACTTCGAAAACGTGCTAAAACCTATAAAAAAACACCCTATAAGATATAGATATAATAGCTTAATTGCTTTTTGCAGTCGTTTACGAATGAGTTTCCTACTAATTTTAGAACAGAAAACACAAGTATATACATTTACACAATTATCAAGTTGTGAGTTGTCTAATTAAAATGAGTCAAGAACCTATTTAAAAAAAAACACATTTTTTGAGCCACGTCTAGTTTGAAGAAGTCTATTATTTACCGAACCGGTCTCAAGTAAAGACAATAATTTACGATCACTTTGAGGGATAACTGTAAAAAAATTATTGACTAAACAATAGGATGCCACGTGCCGAAATTAAACCTTCACAGTTAATGAAGGTATGTACGGGTATAACCGCTGAAAGAACGGCTGCATTGTTTTACAAAGTGTTTTCAACAAAGCACAGACAAAGCCTTTGTTAGTAAAGTCAATTCTATTTTTGTACTCAAGTCTCTTTTGATAGAGAGGGTCCAAAGTTGTAATCATCCTGTGATTGTCCGAAAATAACATAAGCTACTTGTCTTATTATCCGCTTAACTCTTTTGTCCCCTTCCACATCTATTCATTGGGCTGTTATTACCTGTTAGTCAAATTTACGAAGTTATAACGTAAAGTCAGGACAATTGGGTTTCTTTTGAAGTTCGCCTATGAACTATCACTTTAATGTAAAGCAGCCGTGTCCGCGACCTCCTTCGCATGGACTTTTGGACTTCTGAATGTGTGTTCACTGATCACTTGATTAGTTAATTAGTTTATTACTAGATCAATAAACCTGTGTAAGCTAATCGGCTAATGAATAATAATAAATAGGAGAGAAAGAGAAAGATAGTGATGGTAGGAAACACGGTACTCATATCTGATAGACGGATGTCCACAGTCCTTGGATTCTTAAGCAATCACAGATAGTGTGACAATTTTTTGAAACACAGCCGGTAGCCAAGTAATGGTATGTACGGCTTCTGTTCACTAAGATTTTCGTATGATTGCAGTGGAAAGCGCTAACGCCGGGTGTACAGTGGGGGGTGGTCCAGGCACGGGCGGGGGCGCGCGGTCTCCACTCGCCATCGGATACTACGTCCAGCAGCAGCTAAAGCTGGAGGAACCGCCGCCGGCGCACGCCCACGCGCATCCGGTCTACGACTCGGAGGCGGACTACCGGCGCGCCGTCTCCGCGGCCGAGCAGGCCGAGCGCCTCGACCGGCCCACAGTCGTCTCCATGGGCAGCTGAGCGCCACACACACGTCATAATAATACTATTTACATACGTATAACTGTCTTTATATTTTATATTGTAAATCGGGTCTAAACGCGTAAAATTACCATAATATATTTCACTTTTGTTTCTACTCTACGTTTCGTGATATCAGCCGTGGTCACGAGTTGATTGAGGCGGTTAGCGTAGTGTGCCGCAGCCTTTCCGAATATGAAGAAAATGTTTATATTTGATAAAACTACTCGTAGCTCCCATACTGGATTTACATCTTCAGTCAACTCGTTACCACGGCTGATGTAATCCGAAACGTTGAGTAGAAATAATAGGTCATGAAATGCCTCTAATATTACGTGATTAGACCTCATTTACGATATCAAATGTGTACAAAATGCGAAAGTTGAAATAGTTGTACAGCTGTGTTAAGTTTATGGCGGAACAAAGATGAATCTCTGAAGCGGCGGGAGCTCTCGTAGTGCCGTAGGAATGTTATTAAGACGGCTCTAGAACGCCTTGAAGTCGCTGGCGAGAATTTACAACGTGAACTGCGCGCCCCGAGAACGCCTCTCTACACTTAGGTACACTCTACGTTCACAATCGTAGCCACGCGCTTGTTCAAAATACTGCACGATAACTGCACCAACATTTGAATGTATGATATCCTTCACCATCTTCATACAATATTTCCTATAATTCGAAAATAACGAATCCCTCTTTCTTTTAAATTCCGGGTCTGAAATCTCCAAAAAACCACTTAATCGAACTCGTGTGGCGGACGTTTTGCATCACATAATATCGGTTCAACGTGGTAATATTCCAAAAAACTTTAATTCGAAATTTTTACTCCAACTCATTTCCTCATTTTGCAAAAAATAAATCCTGTAAGATATCCACTCCCTCGTAGCAGCTGTATCTCGCGCTGAGACGACGCATGAAACCATCCATGTTCGCGTTCACGGCTATCCGCGCGATTTCATGGCGAGAGTCTAGAGCCGCCTTTGTAAGTACTGAATAATAATAGTGGAATCTCAATTGTTTAAGTTTGATAGTTTAGTTAGGTATACGGATGATACACGTTGGAGCGAGTCCGACCAAAGAGCGGTGTGCTAGTTGACCAAAAATATTGTATGTGTTCAGAGCGCTGCCGTAGTGTGCGTGGTTGGTCACGTGCATTGATCACGTCCCACGATGTAATAATAATACAAAAAACTCTTTCTTTCACACATTCCTTTAATTCAATTCTTGCTTAATAATTAATCACGTGTGTATTCACTTCTGTTACCAAATAAGTATATTTATGAGACTGTGCCCAAACCATTCCTATCATGTTAAATTCCTAAACTTAATATTATGTTATTAATAATTTAAGTACAATTTACTGCAATGAGGCTGTTAAATGTTTAATAAATTTTATTATATTTGTAGAGTCGTTCGTTTAACTCCATGACTTGACGACACATTCCACGAATTTATCAAATTAAGTTAGAGTAGCCTTTTAAGGCTATTTTGACAATATCTTGTGATCGGGGTGATATATTTCGTAACGTGTTGTAAAAATAAGTGATTATTTACTATGACATGTTATTTATATGTGATATCTAAGGAAGACCTTATTGTCGGTCCTAGTTTCACAGATACAGATAGGTTCAGAAAATCTTAATCAGAATCAAGAATCAATGTCAATTAAGCTTTGCTCAAGTCAAGATCGCTTTGCTCAGACAACGTTGCATAAAATATATGCATAGGTATGTCAATTCCATACGCGACCTTTTATTTTTATATCTATCTTCCAACAAAATATTTTGTTGAATTACAACTTTCAACATTTTGTTGTCCTTCTAACACACCATGTTACAACTATGTGAACCCGATAAAACGAATAAAATTGATTTTTTATAATGATAAATAATTTATAAATAAATAACTAGTTGTAAGTAGATAGTCTCAGCAAACGAAACCGTATTCCTGATGTACACGGTGCCAGTGGCAAGATCTAGGTAGATAAATGCTGAAGTTGATTTCTCGGAAAACTAAAATTATAGTAAATATCCTACCGTAAGAACAAATCAAACAATATACATAGTTCTTAACTAAGAACTAAATCTCGTCTATATAGCTCTATAATTAATAATGTTATTATAATTAACATCATTAATACCATTGATATGAAGAATATGAATAATATAATTTATTTTTTTCTGTTCGTAATTTGCTTAGAGCTTCCATGACGACATTAAAAATGCATTGACACGATTTGTGTTAATTCCCTTGTTCCCTAAGAGACCACCGTTCTCTATTTATGAATATATTGCATTTATAAATATAGCATAATTGTCTATATCTGACAGTTTTTATAAACACCCAATAATCACTGTTGCCGGGTTTGCTGCAGGAAATCTCCTGAATTATGCTTTATATTTTGTTATGTACTCTGCTATTCCGTAAATGTAACTTGAATTGAATTGCGGCCTGCGAGGGAGACCGAGATTTCATCATGAGCGATTCTTGACACGCAACCCTGACATGGTAGGATGCTCTTCATTCCGCCGACAGCTTAAGTAATTCCCTATACGACCTTGACAATAACATATACTTATATCCCTTCCTTCAGCAGTATTTAGGAGCCGAAATATCAAAACATTTCAGATCCTATATATTTAAAGGCGCGCTTTTATTTTCTCTACTCGCACTCTCACCTTCGTTCTTCTAATCGTCTTCGCTATTCAGCTCATTCATCTCTATAATCTACACCAACTATTTAATCTCTGTTCAACTATCTATTTCTCTTTTTTCTTTCTTTTAGTCTTACTTTTGCATATTAGTTTCCATTTATCTGCTTTAATGCTTTGTTCATCATCCGTTTCTATCATCGCTTGTGTTTAATTTCTCCTTCTTATCTAATTGTTAGGTAGGTACTACTACTTCCAGCAAGTATAAATACTCTGTGAATTGTAATTATGTATATTGTACGACATCTACTTGTGATTAAAATTAATTGGTATTTATTTCGTCCCTTCCCAAAGGCCTTTAGTTTACAAAGTATCTTTATTGTCTTATATTTGTTTTGTTTTGTGATAAAGCCTTTTATATATCTATCCATCTACTTTGGTATGAAATATGTTAATAATAGCTCAAATTAGTATATATATTTTTAAGGGTTAATAGCAATTGAACCTGTTTTCCTATTCGAGCAACTGGCATCGTGTCAAGGAATAATAAGATCCGAATTATACCTCTTGTGCTGTTGTACCAACGTTGCATTGTGCGATAGTTCCTATCACGATGTTAATTAAACCTAGTTACGATATATTATAAGTATCTAAATAAAATTATTGTTGAAAATGAGTAGCGCGATAACTTGAGAATTTTTTTATGTGTATAATGTTTCGTTGAGTTTAATGTATAATCGTTTTCGGACATTATGTCGACTTTCTTGCTCACTGGCGACGCTTCAAAACAGACTGTCATTTTCGCCAAATATTTAACATAGATACCCGCTATGTGATGTTATATTTATGTGTTAGCATTATTCCTTAGTTTATATTCCTGTGTAAATATTGTTAAGCAATTAAGTACACTTTCAATAAATCAATCTAATTAATACAAATTTGTATTTGTTTACCCACAATACGACTCTGTTAATAAACAGTGGTATGAATCGTACATATTCATATTCATTAGAATTTGTTCCTACGGGAACCGAATGTGTAGGTATATTCCGATCCAATCCAATTTGAAAAAATGTAAACAAACATGGCGTCCTGAGGTAATTGACACGCCTTTAAATTAAAGAAATATCTCAACATTTAGCTAGGGCAATCTTGCACTCTCGGTGAATCAAATGACAAGGATATGTAAACAATTATAACCTCTATTTAATTTAAGGCGTGTGTCAGTGACCCCAGGCCGCAATATTCGTTTACATTTTATACAAAATCGACTATAAGTAGGTATAACGGAGTACAAGTAAAAATATCTTTAAGCCAATAAGGGTGGGTAATTAACAGATTTCTTTTCTTCATTAGGACACTAATGAAACAGCTATTTAAAGAACAATGCGAAAGTACCTATGCTACATATACCATGCTAATTGGCTTTTAAATGGGATGTAAATGTCAGTACATTTACAAAGCAGTGCTTTGTTTACGGAGTCATGACAATTAATAATAAAATTTAGTCGCCGGGTCACAGCGACAATACAGCGACACAGATAGCTGTGTTAAAATGAAGTGGGGGGTTAATTACATTATATTATTAGGTTTTAAGACACTTTGAGTTTCGATATCTTCTGTTTTAATTCTAATTTCAAAATAAAATGTATCTAATAGCTACGATGTTCTTGTTTCAAAATCAATATATCATTTTTTTTCTATATTTACCTAAATTTAGTTCATGTGATTGTGTTGAAAATAAAATTGATAAATTGAAAATTCGTGGTATTTTTGAATATGAGTTTCGTCGCGACACCAATGCAAGTCAGACAGCTCACAATATCAACAGTAGGTATGTATGGGCCAAACCCCACAAAAGATCGCAACGTGCGTCGACGAGTTGAACCGCGGACGCACGGAAGCCCGTTCTGGAAATTTGGTTCTTAAGGATGAGCCTCACGGACCGCCTACGACCAAGGTTAATAACGATGAATTAAAGGTTATAGTGGAAGCAGATCCATCTCAAAATACAGCTGTGTTAGCAGCAGGGTTTGATGTTAGTGATAAAATAATGTATGTTCATCTGCGTCAAATCGGCAAAATAAAGAAGCTCGAATAGTGGGTACCGTATGAACTAAACGAACGTGTGCACTGTGCTATTGAACCATCACAAAAACGAAGGAATTTTGAACCACATTGTGACTAATGATGAGAAATGGATCTTGTACGATAATCGCAAACGTTCGTGGCTGTCAGTGGATGTGGAACTGTCATACCTGAGTTCCAACCCAACAATGTCCAAAACGCAAGATAACTAAAAAAAAGTTACTGGTATCAATTTGGTGGCCCTGTACCGGTATTGTCCACTACAGTTTCTTGCGAACCGGTCATACGATTGACGCAGATGTGTACCTACTGTAAGGAGCTGCAGACGATGATGGAAAAGCTGGCAACAAAGCAACCAAATTTGGTCAATCGCTCATCTCCACTTCTTCTTCATGACAATGCCCGACCTCACACTTCTCTTAAATACGAGAGTTTTAAAACTTCATGAGATGGACCTAGGGACTCTCCCTCACCCTCCATACTCACCGGACCTTGCCTCGAAAGATTTCCATTTCTTTCGAAATTTGGTCAACTTTTTGCATGGAAAAAAAATTGATTCTGATATAGCTGTGATTACGGCTTTTGAAGAATTCAATGATACCCGTCCATTAGACTTTTACAGGAGTGGCATCAATCAACTGCCCGTGAGGTGGCGAAAGTGTATAGATAATATGGGTCAATATGTCGACCAACATAATAAATATTTTTAAAACAAATAAATTGTTCAGTTACAAAACGGTCATTTCATAGGTAAGCACCTAATAGTATCTCAATGGTTCATTCAATAAGACCATATCTTCTACATCTATGACCTAAACAGAAACTAAAATATTTGCGTCTAAAATGTCAAAGTAGCGCTCAATTGTTCACGTTATCTGCAAAAGATTTATCTATAAGTGTCTACTAATATGCATTATAATAAAAAAAACGTTACCGAACCAACTTTGGATTTTTTTTCTCTGAAGCTAAACTAAAGCAGATGTAGTCTTGGAAATAAACTTTATTATTTTAAAATTATTTACCGACGCTATTAAATCTAGCATTATTAAAAACTAGCGAACCGCCCTCGCTTCGCTTCGGTTAATAAGATTTTTTTTTCAAAATTTCGATAATAAATATAGCCCATGTGATAATGTCAGTGATAATGTAGCATTCTAATGGTGAAAGAATCTTTGAAATCGGTCCAGTAGTTTTTGAGTTTATTCGTTACAAACATACAAAAATACAAATCTTTCCTCTTTACAATATTAGTATGATGGGGTTATCAATATATTACAGATTCTAAGGTTTTAAAAGCATAATTTCATCTTTGTATGAAATCTCAGTAAATTTTGTCGTTGTTCAATATATTTATAGTACCTACCTACTATCTACGAGTATATTTACTTACTAGATATTTTATACAGTAGGTTCCTATAGGGACCCTTAATTTATACCTACAGAGTAAGATATAGTAACATTGGAACATGAGATTATAATTCTAAGAAGAAAGAAAATCTAAGTATCTAGCATCTAAGACGGTACAGATCTGATTAAATCCTACGTATTGTCGTCGTGTAAGCAGGCTGCTCTGTAATTTATTAGGACAATGAAGTTAATTACCCACCGCGGAGTGCATGATTCAGCCAGGTGTGTGTGCGTGATCAGTTCAGGCGGGCGCGGGGTGCGGGCCGCGCGCGGGAACCGCTGAAACAATATGGCGGCTTATCGGCGGCCATCGCGCGTCACGTGCGTCCTCCCTCCCCGCGCACCACTTTATTAGCTTTTCACGGAAAATATTCGTCGAAAAAAACAACTGATAAGATCGCGATGAGGCCGAGCGGCGCCCATCAATAATCCGTCGATGTATCGAGCTGATATCAGATCCGTACAGGGATTAAGGCGGTTCCATGGGCACACTGCGACAACACATTACACCACACCAACACTGGTACAACAAACGCCCTATGACCCATGTGCGAAACATGAAACCCCTGATGCGGCTACAACGACAATGTGCCGATACAGATACTGCCAGTGCTTAAACGTCCAGGAAATGATACGTTAACTTCTTTCCTGATAGTTTATCTCGTACTGGTGCGCGGGCTGTATCGGCGGTAATGAGTCCGTCGCAGATAGGCGCTCTCGTAATCAAATCTGTGGGCCTTGTATCTGATAATTACTCGGTATCGGGGATGGTATCGCGATATCTTAGGCCAGGCTGATATGACGGCATCATAGCGCCCGGTGTTCCCTCGCCCTGTTAGCCAGGGCTGTGTGAGGGGGGCACGGTGGAGCCACGTTCCCTACAAATATTTGCGTTGAGCTCGTCGGTGTTTGCCCGCGTTATCACGTCACTCGCGAACACACCCAACGCGTCCCCTCACTTGCACAACGCTCTATCATGTTTAGATAAATATCAACGTCGTCCATAACTACACCATCTATAACGAGCTACTTTGATGTAGCGCTGTGAGCGAGCAAACTGGAAAATTACATTGAAGTACCTACCTATTTGCATGAAAATATTCGAATGTCGATGACTCAGTGTTCTGTACTACCAGAAGACATATCTAAGCTAAGTAGATGTATCATCAGTCCTTGTATTACAGAATGCGCTGCTGAAGCGAATGATATCGCCAAAGGACCGGCCGATGCAGACATCTGCATTGTTTAGTTGAGATCGCACGTGTACAAACAGCTGTCACGTTAGATACTGTATCTGTTAGATACGATTATCAAAGTTTAAGATAACCGCGCTCACATTAGCGGCTAGTTAAGATAAACGAGATAACAATTTGCATATCTAAAGAAACCTGTGATACCCAGCACCCTATCTATGAGGTCGTTGCACTGCTCCCCCGCGAGTCTAATGTTTATCTAGATTCTAATTATCTTCCCTTTTTTAGGGATTCAATATGATTTATTTACAGTTTCTGTCGCACCCAACATAGATCCTGCAAAGATGTAACGATGTATCTCGTAATTATATTACAATTAAGTGTTCTATGCATTAAAAGAAATGTAGGTAAAGGAAACGAATATCTGAACCCAAGTCTATATTAAGCTTAACATATTCATGTCTTTGACTCTAAGACCTTTCTTAGAATTATTTAGAATGAACCTACATTGCTTAAGAATTAAGTCTAGATAGCCTTAATAAGACTATATTACTTAAAAAAAGGCAAATTACGAAAAAAAACAATCTACAACTTCAATTTCTAAGATCCATATCAGCACCAAGTTCTACGTCAGTGATGTTTCAAATGAAGTAACTATAAAAACGAAATGTTAAGCGAATTGTCCAAAGTGTTAAGTAAACTAAACAAGTGCGTAACCCACTATCTGAAAACCTAGAATAGTTTTATCTAGTTGCTATAATATGTGACCTACTTTTGAATAGTGATTCTAAAAACGCGACAAGAGCAAACGATAGTGATTTTGTAAGAATTAAAAAAATACGACATTAAGCTACGTATTTTACCGAAAATACGCTTCATCTATTAAAAAGCGTAAGATTTTAAGTAGATATGTTCTACTTGTGGAGTAGAACACGTTGCTCATATGTTACATTAGCATCTAATCTTGTGCTAATATAATATATGTTTATTAATTGCCACGAGTTTATGAATTTTCTGAATTCATGTATGATTTTTCATAATTAGTCTATAAAATAATGTCGTATATACAGGTTGTAACAAAATCATTCCCGGAGCCTGAAACCGTGGATTCTGCTCATGATTCCGAGTTAATTGTAAAAATAAAAATCTCGGGGCTTTGTATTAAGGCAAATTTGTTAATGTCCCACACAATGGTGATTTTTTAGAAATTATGAACAGAATCGGTAGGTAGAGTTATATATAACCGGAAGGAGCTGTCTACATCTACAGAAGGCTGGTTCAAATCTACCTCAAAGGACCATATGATAAAAACTGTACTATAGATCTCGCTTGTCCAAAATGATACAGCACTCTTGAAAAAACACAGAAATAAAAGTTTATGTTACAGCGCACATTATTAAAAGAATTGAACGATTGACAAATCAAAAAGTATTTTGATTATTGAACTTTGTAATTGTAATTGAATTTTGTATTTGTATATTGAACAAAAAACAATCCCTTCAATTGACAATTAATGTTTCTTTTTATTGTTCCAATTAAGCGTCATGAAATCTTTAAAAGAATTATCCTAAAAAATTAAAGAATTGTATTTTTGTATTTAAAAGAAGATTGTATGGCATGACATTTATGAAACTGTCACGCCATACAATCTCATCTCTCAATGTGCACTATCAATAACGTCATTTTTCTTAAAAATATGCTTCTTAATATAAACATTGTCTCCTTTGTCATTTTGTTGTTGTCAATCGTGATATCGATTGTGATGGGAATATATTTATCTACAGTCTGGCAGATCAAAAGCATCTTATCTTTCTCGTCGCCTGTCAAAATTTCATTGATAAAGTCATCAGCTTCCTTCAAGTCACGACTAGCGTTCCTGTCATCATTCAAGTTAGTTCGGTACCTACTAAACTTTTATTTTACTTGTTTGCATAATGTAGTATAAAACTGACATAAATATAAACTAACACTCAAACGAAGAATCCTTATGACATTGTAGGAGAGAGTGCGTGCTGCATTCCCACAGCCGCTGGGCGCACTCGACTGGCCACGTTTATCGTATTTCCCCAATGTACGTACGTGTTTTCATAGAGAGTGAGACATGCCAGAGTCCATTTCCATCCCATCCTATCCCTCCCCATTTTCCCAACTCTTTCTCCTAATCCATTCCTTAATCTGCAAAGGTGGGCAGCGCATTCGAGGTCGTGTCAACGGTTGTCATACTGGACTGATGTTGGTATGTATCGGGGATGTCTCACAGAATCTTTTTACCAGCAGGTGGACTGCATGCTAGTCTGTCGCCTTATTCTATATAAAAAAAATGACAATAAAGGCTAAACTTTACTAATCATTATTGATATTAACTAATAGGTATGAAACTTTAGCTCTTTCAAGGTTTTTATAAAGACTACCTTGAAAAATGGCACTGGACAATTTAAGTAATACCTGAAACCGCAACCAGCCTTTTTAACGTCCACTGCTGGACATAGACCTCCTCGTGCACATTATCTTGTACATGAGGGATGTATGGCCTTAAAACGGAACCCTCGCCGAGCTGATTCTCACCGACTCACGGTTCCGCGGTACCATCCCAAAGCAACGCCCTAAGCCGAGATCGGTTCCTTCCGCCGGTCTACCGGGCGGTGGAGTCCTTAGATTCGTTGCTGCACACATATTTTTCTCCATGCTGAGCGAATTCTGCGCTCGCCCTAAACTATACATGTCCGGTGACTCTTGAAGGGTCATTGGGGCCACAAGAATTTAGCTATTCGGAAAAAAAAGTCGGGCCAACCTGATGGACGAGTTCCCTCTTTTACATAGTTTGTGGTAGCGGCTCTGTTATCCCTTAGTCGCCTTTCACGCCACCCACGGGTGGAGATGGGGTGGGACTATTTTAAAACCGGCCGAAACCACATGGTACAAATACCTGAAAACTAAATCGAAAACATTACTACAAGTCGTTGTATAAATAAGTGTGATCTCGTTCCAATGGGAATGAATCATGGTGTCATACATACATGTAGATATGAAGTGGACGCTGAAACACTTATCGGAGCGTCAAGTGCAAGAGATAAGACAAGCGGTGTTTGTGCACAAATCAGCAATACTTTGACACCTCGGGACATCGCGAGAAATTCTTCTTCGTTGCTTTACACATTGTTTATAGAATCTCTATAACCAATGTGAAAAACGCGGCCTTGCTGCGACTTGCTGCGACTTGCTGCGACTTACTTTAATTGGAAAATAACTATCGGCTTGTCGTAGTAAATATGTCACCGAATGTTTTGTACTTCACCGATATTTTTTTCCCATTTTTTTGGAATACATAATAATTCCCACATTATTTATTTATTTCTTCTTTATTGCAGAAAGTAACAAAATGTTTAGAAGCATTATCTTCCAATCAATGTTAGGGCTATGCATAGATGTCATGGTAGGTGCAAAGACAGGTAAGATTAGGTAAAACTATAGTTAATAATGACGCATAATATGATTAAATACTCTGTACTTACAGTCTGTCATTACTTACAGTCCATTCTATGTCTCCACCCCAACGGAACTAGTATGCAGTCTAAAATTATAGCGGTTTTTTGACAACTCTATCATAGTTAGGACTGTATCTCTGCGAACATATGGTGCTGTCACATTCTTTTTACAATAAATACCGCCAATAAATACAAGTACAATCTACTTTACTAATAATTACCTACATCTTAAAAGTCTGTTTTCTATTGTTTAGTCTCAACGAAGAAGTGGAATGTAACCTTGCGTAACGGAATATTAGACCAATGAGACACAGGCTACTTCTCATTCAGGTCCAATATAAAGTTCCTGCGAGAATCATTAAAAGATATGGGAAACGACATAGGCTAGTTCTTATCTAGACCTGTTACAAAATTTTATCGGGAATCACTACTAAATCTCAGCCAGGGCACATTTAGTATTATCTGTAAATGTAAATACAAATAGAAAGTAAAAAGAATGAAAAGGAATTTATTTGTAACTACAGACAGCACCCATAGATTTTTTTATAGAAGTTAGGCGGCAGACGAGCGTAGAGTCCACCTGATGGTAAGTGCATACTTTACCCCATGGACACCCGCGGTACATCCTTTTGAGGTGTAGATATGGATTTTGAAAAAGGGTTGGGAAAATGGGGAGGAATAGCACATCTCACTCACTACCGAAACACGTATGTACATTGGGGAAATAGGATATAAGAAATGCAGTACATTTCAAAGTAGTCTTCTGTGGGAGAGGGGTGACGTGGCCAGTCGAGCGCGACCAGCGGCTGCGGGAATGCAGAGTGCACTCTCCCCCACTAATAAATATATTTATCAAAGTGACGATTGAAATAGTAAAATGGTACAAAAAAGTGTGTACAGACTGCGTCAACAAATACGTACGTGTGGCGGCTCCACATCTCCGCTTCAACATTTTTATTTTTTCTCCATTATTTTATTACTACCGCCAAGATGGGCAACCTACTTTGTGATTACCTACTTGTAACACAGTAAAAGTCAGTCAATCCAACTCATCGAGTCAAGACGCAATAACATTGTATCTAATAATAAAAAACAGTCAGTACAAGTAAACCTTTCGGGTTTTATTTCGCCGATGGAGTAAAACTCGCAGTGTCTCCAAGCGCAGACAGTACGTATGTAATTCTAACGTGCATCTTATAAACATTTAATATCCAATCACGTCTAAAGTCGTTACTTTTGCAAAACGTATGTCACCTGCTGTGTTATTCTGATGAGTCATAATTACGGCGAACTTCATACGTAGCGGTCACTCCCCAGTGGACTGTACAGCGCACCGGATCTACGATACGAAACTGCAGTATGAAAGTGTTTGCGTCACCAGTATTAACAGTTCAATGACAAATAGGTTACATACTTTACGCATATACAGGAGAGGCGCATGTTTTGTACTGTAGAAATTACTGATAATTCTGTGTATGTACGTGTTACGGTGTTACCTACGAGTCGTAGGTAACACGTAGGCTACGACACAGTAAACGTTTTATATTTAGATGCGATTATAAAAGAAAAAATCCATATACAGTGTTTAGTTTCGACGTCAGAAGGCAAGCGTGCATACAGTTATAGGTTTATACTCGCAATACTACAGTTTAGCACAGATCTTACTGATTTTTTATTTATGATAATAGATAAGCAATTGCTTGCGATTACAACTCAATTTCCAAATTATGACTACCTTCAGAGCTACCGGAGTTAGTTTATGTAGATGTCTTAAGTAAATGTACGTATACTATTATACTTTCTAGATGAGTTTGTTATAGGAACGTAGTGTGAAACGCTCTCCGGCCAAGTGGACTTAAAAAAACTTTTAAAAAAAAGCCAGTAGTGGCTAAATGAGATGAGCGGAAGGTATTGCGGCCCTGGGAGAGGGTTTGTTCTGACAATGGAGAAATACACGTCCTTGTATAATACGGTAAGATGATGACGATGACCGTCAAGAGAAGAGAAATGGAAGTATGTCATTACCTATGTAAACCGATACTTTTACTGATCACCACCAAATCAAATCATTTCATTTATTTCCAATGTGATTAATAATAAATAGATGGTAATTACACATACAACGGCTCGACACTTGCCAGAATTTGCGTGCATAAATCAATATAGAATAAATTTCAAATTATTTCCATTAAAAGAAATAAGATATCAGGTAATTAACTACGTATTTAAGCTCAATATATATATATTATTATTTAGAATTGGGCGGACGAGCAAGCGGTCCCATGTGTTGGTAAGTGTTACCGCCGCCCATGGACACCTGCAACACCAGGTGCGTGCGGGTGCGTCGCCGACCTTGCAAAATCCTATTCACAGCTTTCTTGAAGAACCCCGTATCGTAGCATAATGGAAAGATCTCTTCGTTCGTTCCTCAGCTTACGGGATCGCGGTATAAAATGATTTTTGGATTCGGTCCAAAAATCAGTACGCGACACCTCCGTATCGAGGAAATGCGGATGGACCACACATGGACCATGTGACGGGAGGTGCGGTTGTAGAAACCCGAGGTGGGAATTATATTGAACAGTTCTTCAGAGCATTCCCCAGCGGTAGAACACTATGTCTCTCCTTTACCATTAAGTGCATTTTTTTATATATGAATGGAGGCGGACCGTCAAGTGGCACACGTGATGGTAAGTGGCTACCGCCGCCCATGGACACCTGCAACACCAGGAGGTATGCGGGTACATCACCGACCTTTCAAAATCCTATTTACAGCCTTCTTGAAGAACCCCATATCGTAGCATAGAACACCTCTCGAGGCAGTTCATTCCACAGGCTATGAGTTCGCGGTATAACACGGTTTTTGGACACCGACTACCGACAAAGTCGGTATTTTTGGCTGAAGTGTGTTCCACGCAACGCTTTCCGCTACATGGTCTCCGTTCAAGACCTCGTCTACCCCATCAGTAGACGGCCACATTATCTTGACGAAATTCCGTGTCATGTTATTAATTGCGTATTTGGATTTTTGTTCGATACGTGAGAAAATGTTGTAAAAAGAATTGTAGGTGGGGCTAAAAATAATAGTCGCGATATTATCATTGGTAATTAGATCGATGATCGATGTCTCAAATAAGCCGTTAATTGATAAGATAATGTGTTCGAGCGCATTATGCGGACCTGTTATCTGCAATTTTTATTGTGAAAGATATCTATCGTAAAAGTTAACTTATTATCGTTTTAAAAGAAATAGTGGGTATTAGTTTTATTTTATGGATGAAATAGGTCTTGAGGTAAAACCTCTTATCATGCCAATAAGTCCGTTAAGCTTTATTTATCCTATAAAGTCTTGCTGCAAAGCTTCTACTTAGACCTCCTATTGTTACCATGAGGGGGTTTCGAAATAATCGCCAATCTTTATAGATTGGCGCGGGCGCGGGTGATTAATAATTAATATAATTCAATTCTCGGGCATGTGGATCTTCGCACGATTAGCTAGTAGCAAAATTTAAAAATGGTAATGAATTTGGGAATGGAACTGGCCTGTCGGGAGAGCAGTACTCCTCCTTGCGTGTGACAACGCAAGGAGGAGTACTGCTGAGGGTCGAGAAAACGCTGATCACATCCATTGATTACTGTTTCTCTAATTATATTGCCCCATTTGTGTGATGGCATCGTGGATGTTGGTGTAGAGAGTGGTGCGGATCTGGTCAGACCAACGCATTGGCTTACGTCCTGGGGATCTCTGCGACTTTCTACCTTACCAGTCACAGTGATTCACTCTAAATTGTCATCTCCTTTTCAAAAGTAAAAGTACTAACAAACTCTAAACAACATAATTGTTTGGGTCTAGATTTTAGGTAGATTTGGAAAAAATATATTTATTACAATTTTCAAATCTTGTAAGAATTGCACTACACTTCAGCTAAAGTTGTGGATCCAACACAATCATTTTCAAAGTTTGAATTTGTACGTATATATATATATATATATATATATATATATATATATATATATATATATATATATATATATATATATATATATATATATATATATATCAGTCCCCAGCTCTTCTAGTGTCCACTTCTGGACATGGACTTCCTCATTAGGGATTGCAATTTCGCAAAACGGGATACCGTATCAGTTGGCATGCGAGATCGCTGACCGCGCAGACTCGTTGAAAAATGGTGCAGACGCGTACGCAAAGCGCAATCATTAAATATGAAAAAAAAATATTATTATATATTGAAACAGAACTGAACCTACTGAAACAGAAGCTAATAAATTTACGGCAGAAAATAACTAAATCCATTTAAAATTAAGAAAAAGTAAGACTACAAACAGACAGAGACTAGAAGGGTCCCGAGGCATGGACTTCGATCACACAAGTTTCCTGCGGAACTGAGAACACTACTCCACATGTACCTACACTGTCAAGTGCATGTGGGCTTACGTTTATTTTTTTAAACGATATGTATTTTAAACGGAGAGGGTGCACGCTGTAATCCAACAGCCGCTGGGCACACTCGACTGGCCACGTCACCCCCCTCTCACAGAGACTACATTCAAATGTACGTGGTAGTGAGTGAGATATGTCAGAACCCATTCCCATGCCTATTGCTCCCCATTTTCCCAATCCTTTCTCCAAATCAATTCTTACATCTGAAAAGGTAGGCAGCGCATCCGGTGGGGTGCCAGCGTTTGTCGTTCTGGACTGATGTTGGCATGTAGGTACTGCGGATGTCTATGGCCGACAGTATCCACTTACCACCAGGTAGACTGTATGCTCGTCTGTCACCTTTTTACTATAGCGTAAATATTATTCTTAATTCTAAAAATAGAGAAATATGCCTTGCGACCGACGCTTGCCATTGGTGGTTCTAAAAAACTTTTAAAAGCTTAAATCTTAGAGTGCTGGTTTACATTCGTGACGTTGTAGATTCGAACCAGAACCATATCCATATCAATATAACCCGAATCTCATATCCGAACCAATAATTGTCTTTATACAATTACTTGTTCAATCGGAAATTGAAGCTGGGACCTTTTGCGCAGTAGCCACCGAAACTAAATTTGTTCTTAAACAAACAATTGTCCTACTGGAAATTTGTTTCATAACAAAATTTTAGCAGACCGGTCTGGCATAAAAGAGGGGATTCCATTCCCCAACAGTGGAATACTAGGCTAATTACAAATAATATAATTTTGACCTCGGCTTCGTTCATTCAACAATTTTGTATGCCCTAAAGATAAAAATGACTTATGATTTAAGTGACGTCATAATCCTTGTCAAAATTTTATCGAAAATTGTTGTCATTTAATCATAGTATGCCAACAAATAAACAGACCGATATATACCCTCTAACAGACATTTTGATTGTGATTGTAATTGTTTCCTTCTTATACATGTTTTTCAGAAAAAGATAAGTATGATTGCCGAACAAAAGTATCATTTTATGTCATTTTCCCTCGTATGTAAAAAACAGACGTCAAACATCCATGCTTATTTAATTATTATATTAATTGATACTTTATTACTTTCTTACTAATCAAAATCTGCTAGAAATCCTCTATAAAGAGCTCGCATTTCAGGATTCAGTAGTAGGCGCCTTACTTCGCGCTCCACCAATCAACTCGCGGCGCACGCACACAGGCGCGCGCGCAATCCCGTGCACACACGGCGCTCACGCGCACACGCGCACACTCCTCTGCCCACTAGGAAAGCTCCGGGCACCTGGTGGAAAACTGTGGCAGACAGCAACCTCGCCGTATCAGTGCCGCGGCCGAACGCGTCTTGTATCGCCACGCTATGGATCAAGCGAGATTTGACGAGTGATGTGATTGTGATATCTGTACACTAAAGATACCAAAGTTTTTTTTGATAGTTTTGTAATTAAACAATACCGCGGGAAAGGTGAGTGCTACAATTAAACTTAATTATTAATGGAACTACATAAATAAGAGATAAGAACATAGAAGTGTTCATTTTCCGTTGCTAATGTCACGAAAAGTTACGCGAGTTTATGACAGATCTGACTTCATATATGAGTATGATTTTTCGTAATGAGTTCATAAAATCTGGATGTAAAACGCTATCGTTTGTTTTCGTTCATTTATTTATTTATATACTGCCTTGCACACACAAAAGAAAATCAGTACATAGGTACGCTTATCCCTTTAAGAGATTTTTAGCAGCAAACCTGCGATAGCGAGAGGTGAACAATGAAACGGGCAGATATAGCAGATCGTGCTAGCCTTCGAAATATATTTGCAACTTGAAGATACATTCGACCTTATGAATCTAAAGCAATTCATAATAATAACCTATCTAATAACCAATGACGTGTATTTATATAATTTATAGATTGTCTTGATTCTTTATTTAAGACTAATTTTTCGACTCAGCGTCCATTCAACATTCAGTCTTGGTTAAGAATATATAGTAGTGGAAACACACAGTAATGAACAGATACAACTATGTTTTTACGTATTATTTATTTAATTGAGCTTATTGCATTAAGGATTGCAGAAATAGACTTATTGCCTGATGGCACTACCACGATAGAAGCAGAGAATAAGCGGCTGCAGAAATTGCTTAATAAAGAGCGCAGTGATCAAAATACGAATATTATTATAGATAGATCAATAATATAAACTCATGATAGACTGGATAATGTATATGAATATATACAACAGTAATTACAAACATCAAAAAATCTATAATTAATTCCGATTCCAACGGCGGTACAACGTATTTATTTTATACTAGCTGTGCCCGGCATGCGTTGTAGGGCCGTCAATTTTTTTGCACATAATATATATACATAATATATAGCCTGTGTCCATCTGGAATAATGTACCTTTCAAATGGTGAAATAATTTTTGAAATCGAATTAATAGTTTCGGAGATTACCTCCTACATTCAAACTTAGAAACTTTATAATATTAGTATTTTATATATTAGTATTATTTATAATATTAGTAATTTACCTCTTTATAATATTAGTATAGATTTAAGACAATGTCGTTTTGTGTGTACAATAACACAAAACGACAGAGTTTTACATGATTAAATAAGGTTAGCAAAAGGGTTAGCTCTTCCAGCAGACCCGTGAAATACAGACATTAAATCGAATCAAATCATTTCTGTATTCAAACATAGGTGATCAAAATATGGTGGTACAATAAATACATTTGTCCAGTTGTGTGTTGCCTCATTAGGCGTGCTCAATAGTCACGTTCGTAGTCGCAATACGTTTATCCCATCAACATCCCACGTTTTCCTGCCTATTGGTATTTTTTGTTCTGGATTCCATTTTGTCACCATCTTGGCAGCTCTATTATCAGACATTGGTTCCAAGTGACCCGTGTATCGGAGATGCAGGGACTTACAATATCTGACTATCCGTTAATTTTGAATCAGTGTCTTCAACTTGTGATATATTCTTGCATGAGAGCTTCCATCACTTTCATTCATTGAGCCAAAAACTTTCAGAGGATGTTCCTGTGTTTTCTTTTCGGAAAATAAATATACTAATAATATACATTTTATTATATCAAATCAATGAAGAAAGTTCCAACTATATAGATGATTCTAAAATCATTGAAGTATAACAATCGGAATAGATATACATACAGTCTCATAAAACATTACATAAATATACTCATAAAATATTTAAACAAGTCTAAATGTAATTTCTAACTCTAACGGTAACTATAACAATTTAAATAATGAAATACAAATAAAACAGATAATGATCTGGATATTTAAACTAGGACATCGGAAATATTAAAATAAAGCAAGAAAAAAGGAACCTGATGTGGCACGAAATTGATTAGTTAGCCAGATCAGTCAGTGAAGCAGAAAAGCTGAAGATATTGACTCTGCAAGGTTTGAGAATAACATATGTATCTATTTAACTTTTACAAGCATAATATAAGAGGCATTTTAATTGCTAAATATTCTACCTAATAATATCATAATCTTCGTGGCCGAGTGAGCAATGATCTTTAAATCATTGATTTTAATTTTTAAATCACTATCATCGGCAGTGAAGGAAAGCCGTAATGAAACCGAAGTAGGTACTTGAAAATGTAAAAAAGAAAAATACTGTATCCACCTATCCGCACTGGGCCTTACGGCCTGAAACCTCCATGTAATTTACTTATTTATAGACTTATTTATTTTAGCATTTTAGCATTATCGGTCCTAAATATTAATTAATACTCTAGGTTAATTTTAATCAACATTTTTTTAAATATTTTCGTCCCGTGACTTTCTGTAGTGTGCTAGAGAAAAGAGTCATTCTCCTCCTTGCGTCGTCCTCGTCACTGCTGAGGGTCGTGACGACGTCCATTGATTACTGTTTCTCTTTGGTGGTATTCATGGCAAGAGTCATAGTTAGGTAGCATTATACATATAATCTAAGAGCGGTGACAGCGTAGGGCTATCTACTCGTATACTCAATTCACATTCGAGTTCAAATCCTCAGCTTCTACCACTGAGTTTCTATTTAAGTACGGATTTTTAAAATTGTCACTAGCTCGGCGGTGAGGAAACCCATAAGGGTTAAAATAAAATTTTAAAAATCTAGAGTGCCTACTTGTATCCGTATTGGGCCTCTGTGATGGATTACGGTCCGAAATCCCAAGTGATTTACTAGAGGAGGCCCGTGCCCCGCAGTGGGACATTAAAGGCTGATACAAGTACAAGTACATAGGTACTCGTACATATTCTACGGTTCCGTCATCCGAAATATCTCGTTTAGGCAGTGCCTAGACTTCCATACCTTTTCTATGTGAGAAACATAAGTAAATATAGACTTTCAATGTCTAGATTATTGTTATAGATAGATAGATAAAACTCTTTATTGTAAAAACATTATATTACAAGGGGCCGCGTGGTGTCGGCCGGCTATAGAATACTACCACCCCGACTCACCCCGCGGGTGTCGTAAAAGGCGACTAAGGGATAACAAAGCGGCCACCACATACTCTGAGCATCTACACCATCTCTAAAAGAGTGGACTCGCCGACCCGTTCGGCCAGCGTGGCCGTTTTGAGGCCTTACATCCCCCATGCTCAAGACACTGTGCACGAGAAGGCTATTTCCAGCAGGAGATACTGAAAGGGCTAATTGAATATATTACAACAAAATTAACGATGTGTGTTAAGAAGAGAATACAATTTTAATACTTTATAAAGATTTCTAACTATTTGAAAGGACATCTGGACAACGTTTGAAAGGGAATTGTAGTGTTTAGACACATATTTTAATAATAAATACCTAGTCCTACATTAGATTAAGTATTTAAAATTTATGATTAAGATTAAATATTGACGTAACAACTATATTTGTTATACTACCATCTGAACAATCTTCTTTATTAATTCAAGACGCAAGAACATAGATTAAAGAATTACATTCTTTTTTCATTAAAATATTTACAATACGGAACCCGACGGGAGCCCGACGGGAGCCCGACGGGAGCCCGAGAAGTGAAGTTGAGTTTTTGTTTGATTATTATAAAAATTGTGGGTTTAATAGTGAGAGTTTATTAAAGTGCCTAATGTTTGTGATAATCCAAATAAAAGCATAAGACTGTGTTCTTCGTGCGCTTCCAAGGAGTCCAACTCTGTCCCCAGCAAACAGGATTCTGCAAGGTCGACAACGCACCCGCATGTCCACTGATGTTGCAGGTGTCCACGGGCGGCGGTGTCCACTTACCATCATGTGACCTGCGCCCTCGTCTGCCATCTAGTCTATAAAAGAAACCTACCATCACTTTATTGACTAGCGACTAGATAACTTACCTCGACGGAACTGGTCATCAATGACGAGTTGTTGATTACGAAGAAAACTTGACACTGGCACAATGCGCTAATTCCGCTATTGCCATATAATAAAAGAAGAAGAATACAAAAATTAAGAAGATAAAAGTAGACATTTTCTAAGAAAGCTACGTCGCGCTCGACGTTGTGGCGGCAACTCGAGAAGTGAAGTTGAGTTTTTGTCTGATTTTATTTATTATTATAAAAAATATGTTTTGTGCGTTTTGTGGTTTGACAGTGGCAGTTTATTAAACTCCAAAGTGTGTTTCGTTAATGTTAATGATAAACAAATAAAAGCATAGGACTGTGCTTCTCGTGTGATTCCAATGAGTCCTCTTCGATCATCAGCAAACTTACTAACACTTTACTGAGCGTTTCCTGACTTACTTTTTAGACTTTGAAAATGTTTATTACGAAGAAAACTTGATACTGCCAGAATGTGCTAATTCGTGAAATAGCCTGATTCTAAACAGGGATTAATATTGGCTGATATTTATCTTAATTTAAAAATTTTACAAAACCTAACCATATATATGGTATATATATAAAATTAAAAGTAGACATCTGCTCTATGAATACACTGTGAACAGGATTCTGCGAGGTCGGCAGAGCACCCGCAAACCTCCTGGTGTTGCAGGTGTCCACCGGCGGTGACCACTTACCATCATGTGGCCCGCCCGCTCGTCTGCCATCTAAACTATACAAAAAATTAAAAATGTGCTACACTAAGAGATGATCAACTGAACAACTGCTTTTACTCGTAGGTATCCTTATGTTTAGTGTTTGCTATGTAACTTATAATATCCTATGGACGAGTATGTTTTGTATGTTGGTATCTATGCAGGACAAGCGATCTGTAGAGCAGACAAACCCGAGTGGTTTATTGAATGCTCGTATGAATAATTAAAAAAAAATTATAATTAATTAAAAAATTAAATTAGAAAACATTCATATTTATCAATTTGAATAATTCTGATTTGGTAAATCTGTTTGGTTGTAAATAAAAAAAAATTCAATGTTTGCAGCAATTTTCCAGTCGTCCAGAGAATGAACGGAGATGAATGTTTCGCTATATCGAATATCTACCATAGCGCATATCACCTCACCTCGTGAGGCTCACCACCACACACGGTCTTCGGCTCGGCTTCGGCTCATCCACTCACCGCCGGCAAACTTCTTCAAGTCGTTGGTCCACCTGCGTACCTGGCCCGTTATGTTCTGACATATTTTTTAAAGACTGCTCATTTTTCGTAGAATGACTAAAATATCATTGAATCCTACAATATAATTTGAGCCGTACCTAGTTATGTAGGGGGAGAGTGCACGCTGCATTCCCGCAGCCGCTGGGCGCACTCGACTGGCCGCGTTACCCCTCTCTCACTGAAGACTATGCATGTTTGCCCTAGATTTATCCAGGGCAAATATGCAATCTCGATGAATAAAAATTATGGATCTTATTAATTATTTATCATCTCACTATTTAATTTAACTATTTCGTTACTCCAGGCTAGCGTGTTCGTTTACATTTTAGATATTTTTTTTATTTTAATCCAAAAAACAAAATACACTGAATCATTATAAATAATTGTAACATGCCTTCATTACATACTATGTTAAAACATCTTATAATAACTAAGACATATATGGTATATTGTGCATAGATTACTGGGAGCCTCCTCACCAGTATACCCGGTGGGAACACCCTCAGCAATCTACAGCTTATCTAACCTATTAAATATAACTTTAATATAATGTAATGATCTGGATATTTAAACTAGGACATCGGAAATATTAATAATAATACTAAATCTAAGTTTTTAATATAACTTTTGTAACTTTGCACAGAGCAGTGTGGAAAACTTACCCCCTTAGGAACTATTCAGAACTCGGGGCACCCGGTACTTTCTGGTTCATTTCCCAAAATAATTGCCCTATTTTTTGAACGATTTTTGTCCATATTTTCTCTTTGCCTTGTCGCAAAGCCCTTACAAGATGTCTAATCTCTCAAAAGGACTTGTATGATGAAAATCCAGATGAACTATCCCTCTTTAACCTAGTTTCTTGTTTCCATTTATAGCTTATTCTCATTGTCAAATACTGTATATAGCAGTGTGGAATAACTGTAAAAGTGGAGTGATATTAATAATACGAGGTCGTTATCACTTCGTGTGGTTATCGTGTAGGATCAGTGTGTCGAGTAAACACCTTACCATAAAGTTATAACCCTGCTGGGCTTGGAACGGCGACGGAAACACCAAACTCTAACTATAACACAAAATGTACCTTAACACTTCACGAATTAGTACAGTTTCGGTGTATGACAACTTCGAAGTCGGTGGTACATGAAATTTCACCGTATCTTAAAGGTGAAAGAGAGTATTTTCGGTTGAATCTAGTACTGTTTGATCTGGTTGGGCACACGCAGACGCGGCTCTTCCGTTGCGCTCACGCAACAAGCGAGTGTAGTTTGATTAATTGTAGACCTCACATGCTCCTCTATAATTTTAGTGGTAGATTTAAAATTTTAATTTATTAAAGGATGAAATAAGTTGCTTTTTACAAAACTGCGTGATACTTGTACAGAACAAAATACGTCTGCAGTATCGTAGACAAGAATGGAATACTTCACATAGAGTATCCTAATATCGATTTAGATTTTCAACCAATAACATTCCAATGCAAGACACAGGCATCATCCCAATACTCTTATTACCTATAAACGATAAGGTTTTTTTTGCAACAAATCACCAAATCGCTGCTTAATAAATCAAGTTAATCTACACGTACCTATGCCAAAACAAACGTTTAGTTCGTAGGACTCATTAACACTAAGGATAGTTTTTAAACCTAATTCGATACGGACGCAGTCGGCAAAAAAGAGTTTTTGAAATTGATAATTATTAAATCTTAGTTAAGAATATCATATGTGTTACTTACATGTATGTGTAATGACTTGAGATATTGGCCTAGTAAAACTTAAACTTACTTTTAATATTTAAACTATGGTGTGTCAGCGCACACGTCAGTCGGCGCCGGCGCCGCGAGAGCTCGCTCCCTATTTGTATTTCCGCGCCGACTCGTTCTTCCGGCCTAACGCGAAGCCGTTTTTTAGATTTCAAATATTAAAGAAAGGTAAAAAAGCTAGGTACATAACATTTGAGGCGGTCGACATTTAACATGTTCTCATTTGCAGGGCAATATGGAAAACGACGGACAAAATATGTTGAACGTAGGGGCAGAGGAACACCGTAAAGAAGTTCTTGTTGGAGAGGCGCTACAGCTGGTAAAAAACGAAGAGCGTGCTGAAGAACAGCCCATGGAAAATAGCGGTGCAATGGAACAGGGTGATGTAGGTGTTAACACCTCCGGGCACGAGAGTCTGCCGCAACAGTCCGTGATCACATCCCGACGCGCCGTGCGTACTATCACCGCCGCCGGACACATCACCACTGACGAAACAGAGGAACTGGCGCCCGACGATAGTGTTAAAGACGAGCCACCCGAACAACCTCCACTTGAGGATCAGCAACACTTACAACAGTATGCACCTAAATTGGAAGACACACCAGAAGGCCGCATAGCACAACAACACTACGAGGATGAAAGATTTCGCCTCGCTGATCCGGAAACTTCTCGTTATCTGGCTTTTAAAGACCAATATAGGAATTTACCTTTAACTTCACCAGCTGACAAACGCATGCAGCCGCAGTATGCGCGTGGGCCACAGAGACCTACTTACGGTCGTGGACTAGCCCTTCGATACGGTGCTCCACATCATGTAATCGTTGCACCAGACGGCGAACCTGATGAGCACACACACGATGCCTTCCTCGCGCATAAAGATAAGTCAGACCAACTGCAAGCATACGCGGCTGCTGGTGACCCGGTTGTGAGCGGAGCGGGAGACGGACGACAATACGCAGCGGTGCTTGGCGAGCAGCAAGTGGCGGCTTCTAATTCTCTAGAGATGATACAAACGACGTCACTTAGCAGTCAACAGGCCGTTGGCATCGCGTATCAACCTGTGAAGTACGAGACACGCGGTGAGGGCGAACCGCGGCCGAGCACATATGCGAGTTTACAGCCAGTGACATCTGTACACGGTGGTTACGCGTACGCGGGACAGAGTCCTCAGTACGGAGGGAATGGAGGCTATGGTACATACAGTGGAAATGGGAAGGAGCTGTTAACATTATACGGAAGCACTCCGAGCGGTGCGAGCGCAGGAGGCAGAGGGGACGAGTCACCTCCGAGCCAGTTGTTGTACCGCAGTGACCCTACGTTATCGTCTTCGTCCCTCACATCGCGCGGCACGCATGTTGTTTACGGAGTGCCGCAGACGCAGGCTGTCTACGAGACTCCACCGAGTCCCAATTCGCAGCAAGTAAGGCTTGCTACAATCATTGTAACATTACTTATTACTATACCCATGAGCGTGTAATAACAAGAGTTTTTTATAGGTAACATTATATACCCACGGCAATACAGTGCAATACAAAGTAGGCGGCGAGCATTACTTGAGTCAGAGTGGTGGTGTGGAGTATGTGCCTGTGTCGGGGTACGAAGGCGGCTTGGTGTTGGAGAGCTACGCGGCACCGACGCAGGCATGGCCTGGACACAACCTACTGCACACAATTGATGACGGATTTGATCCTAGTAAGTACAAGCTTATAAGAATGGGAAGAAATGAGAAATGTTATTTTAAATGAGCGTTGTAACTATTTTTTTTATGCTTCCTAATCAGTCAGGAACAGTAACTTAATACAGACGGTGGTGCAGAAACTCTTTAACGAGTACCAGTTCAAGCGGAAGCGTAAACAAATCAGATGGAAGATAGCGTATTACTGAAGAGATATTTTTAGTATTCATATGTATTGCAGGTATGGGCGGTATGGCAGAAGTAAAGGAATGTGTGAATTGCGCGGCGGCCACGACGCCACTGTGGCGGCGAGATGGCACCGGCCACTACCTGTGCAATGCCTGTGGCCTCTACACGCGTATCAACGGCGTGAACCGACCACCACTTAAAGGACAGAAGACCAAACCGCAACAGGCGCTGGTACTGTGAACAACCTTCTTGTACTGTCCATTAAGTTACTGCAGATAACTCCTTAATATTCAAAGGAATCGTCAGATATTATGCTGTTCCCTAAACCCCTGTAATCAGTTGTACAGAAATTATGACTTGTGATATCTCTAGTACTCCAGTATAGTTCTTTTGTTTATATATTTTATTAGGTTCTCCAACAAGCTACCATACATTTGAATTATAAATTACCTACTTATACATATATTATAATAGCAGCTCCCTTAGAGAAAAACAGCATGCAAAAAGTGTTATATAAGAACAGATGGACTGCAACATGGCTGGTTAGGAAAAATGGTCTAAATCTAAATAATTGCCATCAACAACAGACAAATAATAACAAATGACAAACTGATAATCAATAACAAGGGCAATTTGTTTTTGATATTATACTACTCCTTTTAGGCTTTTTTATTATCAAATAATCTTTGTAATTCTTTTTTAAACCTAGGTAACTTTCATCTCACGAAGGCGGGTTACGCTTGGTAGTGGTTGTGGTCGTACATGTACATTGTTTTAGTGTGAGATGAAAGAACTATAAGTATCAATACATAAAGTAAGGAGGGAGTTATTAAACAAATGCTTATAAATGAATGTTCTCATAGCCTACGAACGGGAACCGGCGCGTGGGCGTGACGTGTGCCAACTGCCGCACCTCCAACACGACGCTGTGGCGACGGAACAACAACGGCGAGCCCGTCTGCAACGCGTGCGGACTCTACTTCAAGCTGCATAATGTAAGAACACTAATACTCCAAGTACTTGAGGGCACAGTGTCTAGGGAAAACCTACAGGAGGGCTAGAAGTTTAGTCCTAATCATATTATTACAAAGGTAGCAAGTCTCGTGATTGAATAACAGCGGTAGCACATCGATTACGCTGATTACGCTCGCAGAAAGCACGAGGTATCTAATCGGAGCCAGAGCATGGAGTTATCAGGGAACTCCTCGGCAAATATTGGATCTGTATAAAAAATCAAAACACAGGGTGTCATCTAATCTCGCGAGATAAAACCCGGGGCTACCGACTGATAGAGAATTATCATTGCGACCACGAATATTCATAATGAGATAAATAATCTTTTATCAATTATCTCTCGGTGAGTAGATAGGCTTGTTTAAAGGATGATAGGAACGAGCCGGCAGATTACCAGGTCTGGTAGCGATAGTTACGCGTTAGTTTGGCAGTGATTGTTATGTGGTGAATATGTTGTGGAATGCGGTGCCGTGTATGGGTTGCAGGTGAACCGTCCACTAAGCATGAAGAAGGAGGGCATCCAGACGAGGAAGCGAAAGCCGAAGAGCATGGGCGGCGGGCACGGGAGCGTTGCGCGGCCGGGCGGCGCGGGCGCGCTCTCCGGTATGTACCGACACCCGTCGTAGTGTAACGTTACATTGAAGTACGTTTTAGGTTTTAGGTGCAGGGTTATTTGCTGGACACGCAAAAATCAGAGCGGCTATTCGGTAACAAATAGTTAAAGTCGTATTATTTTAAATAATTTCCGCTTTGTCTCATAAATATTTAACCTCCTTATAAAGATTTCCAATTGGAAACATAATTTCTCTCGATTTTTGTGTACCATAAATCACATTGTACGTCTGTGTGTATGATAACTGGTGTGTGGTGTCCGCAGTGGAGGCACACTCGCACAAGGTGCTGCCTCCGCTATACGCGGCGGTGGAGGCGGGCGCGGGGGGAGGGGCGCCGCTGCTGCTGCTGCCCGCCAGGCACCAGCCCGATATGTGAGTACACACTGCCAAATAGCTAACCTTACTCCCTTACGCACTACGCATCTCTTACTGCGTGTACATGACTGAAGTACAACCTCAAGGCTGAAATCATTGATGACACTGAACTGTAAAGAATTTCTTCTTCCCCAAAAAAATTGATGTCGCCCAGATAACTAAACAAAATTACTTGTCAGGGGTTCAAAGGCAATTTCTACTATTGAAAAATTTCATCCCTGGAAAGGTTTAAAGGTACATTGGTCATATTCACGGTGTAAACGTTTTCGGCTTCAAGCACTTCTTATTTAAATTCTGCGGTCTATCTTGCGTTGATACTCTTTTATTGATGTAATATATCTTATGACTTTTAGGTTTTGCAAAAATTGTAACTAACAAAACATGATGTGAATCGGACCAACGCCATTACAAATAAAGTTAACAGTGACTTAACAGATTCTATAATAGTTATCTTTGACTCTAAATAAAGCCTTGGTCTGGTCCAGAAACTTTCACCAGATCGTCTGTCAGTTGGTATCTGTAACCGCTCTTAAGTAAATCTTGTCTTCTTCATCCGTCTTAATTGCTTCCTTCCGGTCTGCTCACTAAGACTTTTATATTGAAGATTTCTTCTAGAATATTTCCTATCTTTGCCTTCCACTCGGTACGTGTGTGCCACATATCGGCTTACTGCTTGTACTAACTGCTTATCTAAACACCTTAATCTCGTTCTATTTGTGTTCTTGTGCAATTATTTTTCACTATTTATTTAGTTAAAAATGTTACAGTTTATTACACGCACTTGCTTTGGTACGTGGTTCTGTTTGTACTGGCTTACGTTATCTCAAGGTTTATGCCACGTCGAGACGCAACGTGTGTGACAACTTAAATCTATGTATTTGAATCAGTGAATGTTTCCACGTGCTCTCGATTTTCGGGTGGGCGCTTATTACGTATTACGCTTAACCGAAAATCCACGATGGACACTGTTTACAGTTCCTACACCATACCATCAGTCCGTGTCTCTGCAGTGCTGGATATAGGCCCCTCCAAAGGACTCTTCTCATCCAGTACTACCGGCGACTTTCATGACCGACAATCCTCTGTACCGATAGGGTACACGAGTTCTTTGATGGAGACCACGTACTTGGAAAGGTAGTGTGGGACGCTCCGCCGCCAGGGGATTGAAGACTCGAAGTTCCCATGCAAAGAACAAAATTTTGTCACAAGTCCCAAAAAGGTCTTTCATTGTTTGCATGTCAGAGTTAACAGTGGATTCTAAGGATATGAACTAAAATAGGAAAAATTACTAATTTCTCGCGTTCCGTACACATTGTTAACTTGACATTCACATGATCCACGTGTTAGACATGTTCATTGGACTGTAAACGAGTTATGGCTTAACTACAAATTCTTTGCCTGGCTGCGCAAGGGAACAGCAGTGGCCACCCATAGTCCCTCACCGGATCTAAGACGTAACCAAGTGTATTAGCATATTTGGTTAAGTCTGATTAACAACACGGTTTTTCTGGCCATATTTAATTTGGATTGACAATGTAAATGTTGGCAATGAGTTTATAGTTTTATATCTTTATAAATGCTTTATGGTTTATACGACAGTCAGAGAGGAAAACATGCGCATATTAAAAAAGAATGTTTTAAATTTTACCCAACAATTAAATACTCGTATTGTGTAGAATATTGTAGAAATGAGCTTGAGAATACTCAATAGATACCAATGAATATGTCACGTGAGTAAATCCGAAAAAATAAATTATCCTTCATACTTCTCGTATTGCGGTCCACATACGAGTACGAGTATAGCATATATAACAGCATATCCATATACGAGTATAGGTTGTGATGAAAAAGTGAAATAAAGTCGTTATACTTCTCGTATTGCGGTCCATATATGAGCTTGTGATTTCTGTGACCGCTGAGAGCTTGTGAAGTCTTCCAGCCGAGTTTTTCAATATATTTTTATATTGACTTAACAGAGTAATTACTGGTATCGTAATTTAATTTAATTATATAAGAATTATATAGGTACTTCATATTACTTCATATACGTAATATATGAAGCATATAATCTGCATACAGCTTATTTAATAGCCACTGTTGGACATTTTCTTGTGAATGAGGGATAAAGAGCTTTAAAATGGACAAGCGGGTTAGCGAGTTCACTCTTTTAGAGATGGTGCAGTTATTCAGAGCTTGTGACGTTCGCTTTGTTTCACGACCCCCCCCCCCCCCACGGCAAGAGCTGGAGTGGAGCTATTCTAGAGACGGCCAACGTCACACGGCACTTACATATAATACCTATATAAATATTTATACGATGTAGGTATTTTAGTAAAAAACTTAATATGTATAAAGCGGGTGTATAACAATGATGACGTAGGTAATTAAGTGATAATGATTCATCACTCGATTACATGTAGTACCTAATAATTAAATATGAGTTGCTGAATTCGTGATGAGAATTCGATTATTTTTATCTGACAAAGTTATCACTTGATGGAGTGTAGGCTTTCTCGGCCGGTGTCCATATTAATTGAATCTTACGGGCTACTTGGCCGAGGTTTTCTTGAATTTTCAAATTTTATGACTTTGTAAACATTCTCTTGTTAATATCACGTCAATAGATACTTCAAGGGAGCTTCAACTACTTAGTCTAGTTACATAGTTACGCAGACTTAATTTAAAAAAATCTAAGATTATTGTTAACAAAATTTTGCTATTTATGGTATTCTTAGAACATTATTGCCTATTGAAGAATGCCTCTTGCCCATTTGAGACGTGCGAGGTCAGAAATTTGAACTGACAGCATAATCTATATTTGATCTATCTTAACAATTGCTTTTATATTCTAAATAGCCATGCGTTGCCATGGCTGCCCAACAGATGGCGCTTGCCCTGTTTTCACGATTTTTGGCTAAAAAGTATGTTTTTACCCTGTGATAGGAATATGAAAACACACGCGTATTCGAATGCAAGTTTGTGTCAAAATTTCAAAGCAATCGATGAAGAACTTTCGGATATTTAGGATTTTGAACGAACGAACGTTTACATTTTTATTTAGGTATATAGATTAAGCCTAGTCAGCCAATCCGAGAGCAGACCGCGTGAATGCACAGTCATAATGCATGATGCCCACTGCTGGATGTGCTGACGAAGCTGATGTCACAAGGGTTGCTATCGTTACCTCGCGCGCGCAGAAATCAGAATGTGTATTTACCTGCGTATAACTGCCCGTTACAACTGGCAGAATTGTTTCGACGATGGCATAACCTAACGATAACCTAATATAATCCTAATGATATTAACATAATGCCTATGACATAATTAATTTTGTATGTTTGTATTTCCAGGATACCACCGCTAGATCGCGCGGCGGTCGCTGCCACGCACTACCGTGGCATCACATAATACCTACAATCAACCTAGAATATAGTGCATATTTAAGTTGACAACAAAAGAAAAACAATATGGTAAAAGAAATATGGCACAATAAAAGACAGAATTTTCTCCAGTAATCATTAAAAAATCTAAAAACGAAATAAAATAAAATTATTAAAAAAATAATTTGGATACTTGAATTTAATTAGCCTATTACTTAATTTTTCAACCATTTTCTTTAATTTGCCGCTGTTTTTCAGTCTAGACTTTTAATTGCAAAATTGTGGCTTTAGTTTCACTAGAAATATTTGCAAAATCTTAGGCTGTGAGAAAAACGAACTTGATATAGTCCTTGCAACTGACAAAGGCGGGTCAACCTCCCTCGCGGATAAATCGCCGGCTGCTAAGTAAAATGTCAAAACTGCAAAAATGTCATCATTGTTATGTTGCTGCATGAATCGTTAAATCGCACTGCACACTAATCTGCAAATATTTAATCATTTGTTTTTTACCTAAGTTGTCAGACGGCTGGTACTATGATTTTAAATGACTTAAGTGAAAAGTAAGTATGAAAAATAAGTAATGAATGGTCACGTGACCAACCAATTAGCAGTTTTTATATTTGACATGGCTATGATGGAAATGTGCAGTACTGGAATGTACACTTTGTAACTTTCTTGTCGACTTATTTAAAGTTATATTGTGAGAGATAAAAGGTGTCTTTTTCCGCGTACGGCCACTCTACACTACAAAAATTATATATTCTCTGTTCTAAAATATAGTATGAAATTCTAAAATAAATTAATGCAGAAAGAAATTCCATAATTATTTTCTAAAATAATTATAATTATATAATTTTATTTTCTAATTATTGGAACTTCTATAATTCAGCTTATGTTATTCCGTAGCTTATCGAACATTTGCAAATTAATACAAACATTATATCTACACAAAAGAAACAAAATTTATCAAAATATTTATGGTATACTATAAAAATGCAATTAATTTCATTTCAACTTACTATTAAAAAAAAGGTTGACATACAAAGAAAATCGTTTTTAACGTTGTGCCATGTTTTGTTGAGAGATTAAGGTTCAGATAGATAAATAACTAAGACCTAAACTTAGACCGAGTGGTTCGAAATTGAGACAGACTGCCATTTATTTCGATGACTGTAACATTGTTTTCAGAAACCAGACCCTTAGAATTAGACCCTATGAACCGTTAAAATTATATTCAATCAACTTTTTTTAAATTAGAAATTTTATTATTATTGTTTTTCTTTATGGGAGGAAGGCGGCGGACGACCACCCGATGGTGAGTGGATACTGTCGCCCTGCAATATCCGTGATACATGCCAACATCAGTCGACAATGACTAACGTTAGCGTGCCCCCGGATGCGCTGCCTACCATTGAAGATTTATGTAGGAATGGATTTGAAGGAAGGGTTCGAAAAAATGGGGAGAGATAGGAGAAGATTTGATGGGAATGGGTTCTAGCATATCTCACTCACTATCGAAACATTCTTACACAAGGGAAGTAGGATAAAGTGGGAAATGCAGTACATTTCAAGGTAGTCTTCTGTGAGAGAGGGGTCTGTGGGATGCAGCGTGCACACCCCCTCCCCTCGCTGTTTACTGGTAGATGTCAGTATCACAGATCATGTTGGAAACTATAAGTACGTGTAATAACTTACAAATACATTGTGCTCATGAATTTGTAGGAAAATAACATAGAATTGTAATTGTAAATTTCAGAAAAGCAAAAATGTAGAGAGAGTTCACAGCTGACTGAACCCAAGTAGATTAAACTATGTAATAATCAAATAGTGCACGAGTAAATACGTGTACCTCACAGTACCTACCTTAGTATCTAGAGGTTGATGATTAACGGACTCTGTTAATCAATTTATTTGCTAGGCGATTTATACCAAACGTGATGGCGATTGAACCTGATTTGAGAAGAAACAAATATAATTATGTTAATTTTTCTTTTTAATTCGCAACTCCGTGCGCACGCGTCGCTAGTAGGTATCGCTTGCTCGTAGAGCTATATCACGATATATATATATAGCATGAAAGGCTATATCGAGTTAATTCTTACCAATAGCATAATTTTATTCACTTTGTTGTTAAGAGATGGAATGGACCATCTGCGAATAAATAGACATTTTCTGGGTGGAATAAGTACAATAAGTAAAACAAAAGAACGAATTTATGAATTATATTTATATTAATTTAGTATTAAGTACAAAATATAATTTTTGGCGAGTGTATGAGTGTGTGAGTGTGTATGTAAGAGAATCGCAAGAGAGACGTGGTTTAGTGTAGGAGCGAGCACTGCCGTGGAGGGTTGCATATAGGGAAGGCTTATACCAAACACTGAGTGTGAGCTGAAACACACTATTGCAATAGTTGCTGTGCGATAATCCCGTCGTCGTGCAACTTTTACACACATTTATTTTACGCTTTCTTTCACCCATGGATTCTGAAGAAAAAATGACGAAAAAAGAAGACAATGGGTTCGCCCACCACTTGCCGAAAGATTAAAAGAAGGAAAATTCATTGAAATACGTTGTAAAATTTAAAAAGTTACCCCGGATGTGTCTTTGAAATTTCAACAATATATTTAATATTCTGCGATTACGTCAAAAGATACAACAAGCATTAGACTATCGCACAGTGTGCGCGTTACAAACCGATTACAGTGGAATTTTAAATCGCAATAAAATTGCGTGCCCTTGTAATTTAAAAAGTCGTCGGCAGATCGCAGTTCAACTATATGCACAAATGGGAATAGGTACTCCCATTTACCCTCATACATTTCCTTCGATCGACGCAACTAATTGCACAGCCATTATTGCAAGTGTGATCTTACTCTCATAGAGTTGAAAATATTGATCGTAATGATGTTTGTATGAAATTGCAGAACAGGTTTTTTAAAGCCATTATAGACTTAATTGTGTATAGTGTGAGATTGTAAGTTGTCAGATTGTGAACAGATCTAGATATACTATTTATAAAGTATATAGGGTTATATTATTTAAGATTTAGACTAAAAATGAAAACGCCAAAATATACTTATTTATAAAGATGCCTGCGTCTTATTCATCATCGTAAAATCATAACTAGCCCTTTGATCGTCCACTGCTGGAGACGGGCCTCCTCATGCACATTGTGTTGTGCATGGAGATGTAGGCTCTCAGAACGCCACGCTGGCCAAACAGGTTGGCGAGTCCACTCTTTTAGAGTTTATCAATATGTTCCCTAAAGACAGTGAATTGAAATATTTTCATCGCCATTATCTTTTTATACAAAATTAAACCTGTCTGTAGATAGAACATTGAACATTTTATAAAACAAAACTTTTTCATGCGATTGAAATAGAAGTATTGTTAAAGCCTATATATCGCCATCTACCGAGTTATTTAAGAAACGTGTAGTATAATTTTATTTATTATTATTTGAACCGATTGTATTTCCTTTATGTAATTACTATGTTTTCTGTAGATAATTCGCTTTCAAGAATCTAAAGTTGGCGGAGCCCATAAGGTACAATATATCTAATACCTACTTGTGATAAATTATAATACCATATTTATGATAAATTCATATTGGAGTAAAAGTATACACGATGTTACGTAACCGATTAATTCCCGAAGCCTAAAAACATGGATTCTACCAATTTCTACACTATGTACGTAAACATAAGTCCTGTGCAATATACATCTGCTGCCATCTGTATATTACGATGATAACTAAAAACCTACTGATTATCCCGTTAGAGGGCGATATGAGTCGTCTGTGGACTAAATAAAAGAATGTTCACGAAAGCTAGCTTCTTTCAACTAATGTTTCTAAAATAGGAGCGGTAGAATATGTCTACGAGTGCTACGGTTAGGGGTGCTACGAACTGCTACGAAGGGCTACAAACGATAGCGTGATTGATTGATGATAATGAGATGTTCAAATAGTTATGGTTACGCACACAAGTCCGCATTTACTTGTTTAAGATTCCAATACAACAGTATCAGGAGATTCTGTGTAAATTAGTAAATGTCCTCCGATACGTGAGGGCTTATTCAAAATCTATAACTGAATATCTACTGTAACGCCCATAGTGTCCTATTGTAAGGTAGGCTTCCTCTTGCAACCATGATAGGTTTCGAAACCGGTGGTAACCGGTGGGTTGGTTACATAATAAAATATAATTATATTGAAAGGTTTTAAAATAAGGAGAGTACGCATTTTTTTTAGTTCCTTTACAAAAATATTATCAATAAAAATAAGAAAAAATATATTTAGAATATTCGAAAAATATTACACATGATATCATCCTATAACGTCCCACTGGAGGACACAGGCCTCCCCGAGTATATCACTAGGAGGTTTCGGGCCATAATCCATCATGCGGATCTAGTGCGGATTGGTGGATACACAAGTTCTAGATATTTTTTAATTCCCGAGCATTCTCTTTACGATGTTTACCTTTGCCACCGAGCAAGTGATAACTTTAAATATCACTAAAAAATTTAACGACAGAAGAAGCGATCAAAATTGCAAAAGTATTGAATTTTCACATAAACTCGAAAAACTTGAATAAGCGAGTCAGTCAAATGATGCTTAGATTCAGGCAGTATCTTCATTTGCAAATAGACAATCGAGAAGTCCAGAGAGTATCCCTTGTCTCTTGTCCTCAGCACCGATACAATCTAGAAGTCAAAATAGTCAAAATTCCAGAAATTCAGTGTTACGAACCAAGAACTCACAACTCTATGAATTGGAGTCGAGAATGGCTACCTCTAGGCTATCACGGATATTACACATGCTCTGTTTTTGGACACGCGAGTTTCTTATGGATGGTTTCTTCAAGCTAGTGATAATTTTAAAAAAATATATGAAGATATTGTACTTTTTCGAAACTTTATACTTATTGGATCTGGATTAAAAGTTCTTTTTTTATGGATGAAGGCGGCAGATAAGCATACAGTCCACCTGATAGTATGTGGATACTGTCGCCCATAGACATCCGCGATAAATGCCAACATTAGTCCAAAATGACAAACGTTGACACGTCCCCGGATGCGCTGCCTACCTTTGGAGACATAGGAATGGATTTGGAAGAAAGGGTTGGAAAAGTGGGGAGGAATAGGATGGGAATGGGCACTGTCACATCTCACTCACTACCGAAACGCGTAGGTACCTACGTACTTTTGGGAAATAAGTTAAAGTGGGAAATGCAGTACATTTCAAGGTAGTCTTCTACAAGGTACAAGTCTTCTACAAGTCTTCAAGGTAGTCAGTACATTTCAACATGGCCAGTCGAGCGCGCCCAGCACCTGTTGGATTGCAGCGTGCACTCTCCCCCTCAATAAATGATAAACCAACATATGAGCATAACTGTGCCAAGTTTTATTGAAATTCAGCGTAATGTGCGTAAAATAGAGACAGACAGACAAAAAGAAATTCCTAAAATTGTTGTTTAAGGCTCTACTTATATCATTCGTATTTATTGCTATTATTTCATGTACACAGATACGGCTTTGTTTCGATTTTATTATATGTACAGTGGTACAGACGAAGTTATCATGGTACAGGTGGTACAGACGAAGTTATTATGGTACAGGTGGTACAGACGAAGTTGAGTGTCATTCGCAAATTAGCGATCAGAGAGATATTTACAAACATACGCAGCACTGATCAAGAAGGGTTTTGGAGTGCAGTAGGCAGATCCTTTCGGATAAAAAAATAGATAGCGGAATTAGTCAGAGGAGGCGTTTAGCGTTTGGGGCGGAATTAAATGAATTTAATTGAATATTAGCAGCCAGTAAGGGCACTTAGGGATTTAGTCATAAGGAGTTCGGCAAAGGACAATACTCTTCCCCAACGTAAGTACGTGTTTCACTTTATCCTACTTCCCCGATGTAAGTACCTGTTTCAGTGAGTGACTAGTGTACTAGTGAGTGAGATATGCCAGAGTCCATTCCTATACCATCTTATCCTATCCCTCCCCATTTTCCCGACCCTTCAAATCCATTCCTATAAATCTCCAAAGGAGAGCGCATCCGGGAGCATGCGGGGGCAGTCATTCTGGTGTGATGTCGGCATGTATCGCTGATGTTCATGGAAAAAATCATGTGAAAGAGAAGAAACGATGAGCTCTCGAGTTTGAGTTCGTTAAAAACGTACCTTTTTTTCGGAATAGCAAAATTCTTGTGGCCCTAATGGCCTTTCAAGAGTCACCGGACATGGTAAAAACCTACTCCGATCATAGTACATTATACATTAATAAGTATCATACAATGGATACAAATATATACGACTAGCTGTATTGTTTTATTTCAGTAATTTTATTGCCCTCAATAATTGCCAGGAGATACAGAAAAACAGCAAAAACAAGAAAAAATGAAAGATATAAAAGGTGCTTTATTATGAAGGTACAATTACTTTTTATATGTTACACGTGTAACTTAACTTGTACGTGTAATGGTTATAATTTATAAAAGAAATACTTACCATATTGTATTTTTAGCCTTTTTTAAACGTCTTGCTACACGGGCCGTCGCTAGTAAATCATTAGAGGGTTTCGGGCCGCAATCCACAACGCGGGCTAATGCGGATTGGTGGACATGCTCCAAAACTTTTTAGATTCTCGCGTTTTGTGCATATTTTATATTGTAAATCGGCTCTAAACGTTTATAATTATAAAAGGCTTTTGTTAACCTTTTATTTCTACTCGACGTTTCGGCACAGATTCCACCGGCAGTCAGCAGTGGCCACGAGAACACTGAAAAGGTGGGGTCATACCTTATGTCCTACCTTATCAGACTCCAGGTGTTTACCTATAAGATAGACTACAGCTGTGGTAATTCCTATATAGAGCAGACTAAGCGTACAGTTGCAGTGATGGTCAAAGAACATACTATAATCTATAACTTGACCTTTTTACTACAAATTATTGTCTAAAATTGTATGTAGTGGAACATTGCCGCGTGGTGTCGTGTGGCTTAAGCACCATCTCTTCGGTGGTTCTTTTCGTGGGTGTTGTAAAGTGTAAAGGAATAACGAAGTCGCAGCCACGAGCTCCGAGGAACTACACCACCTCTAAAAGAGTGGACTCGCCAAGCCGCTTGTCCGCCTGGTTACGGTTAGGTCAGTACAAAGCGTATAAATCCCTTCGATATAGGTTCGTGGGGTTGTACCACGGACCTATACCGTAGGTAGGGAATAAAAGTGTAGTTACACTGTAATTTGAACTATAAATACCATATGTATGTGTATATACCTATCGCCGGGTATTATACCCGTAACTACCTCTTTATTCAAACAACCTTTACGTATAGGCATCTAATATGTATCTGCCAGCATTAAACATTTAATTACAACAGTTAATGTAAATTATGAACAATAAATCGCCGTCCACGTTATCGGCCGGTCGTCAACGACAATTGTCTCCGGCGTCCCGTTAACCGACCGCGACTGAAAATAATCGCGCTATGGCCGAAGCCGGAGGTAGATTAATTAAATATCTAAATTGTGTTACATTCATATCTCACTCGGCTTTGTGTACAGTTGTGTGGGCGCGCGTTGAGAGATTCTTGCTTCTAATAGGAAACATTTACATGCTTTTCCTAGCGAAACAATTTTATTGTCTATTCCTTATCCTATATAATACTTGTTCTAAATTCTGCAATTGTGGCAACGTTTGCCATTTTTGACTGAAGATGACATGGATCTGCCGCCTTTTCTCTATAAAAAAGAAAAAAAAAATCCGCCCTAACAGCTATCAATAAAATTATATTGTAATAACATCCGAACCGTTTATTTCGGATTTGGATTCGATTTACAATATTTCTTTAATTCGTATATTCGATCGTTTCGGCTACGTCTATGGAGCTGCATAACATCCGTATTTAAAATCATATAAAATGCAAAACTCCAGAGTATTTACTAAAGAGAACATCTAATATCAGATTAAACTAGAATTCTGTAATACCTTAAAAAACTCAGATCACCAAAAAACACTAACTATAAAGCTATTATTATCTGGTTATCACTAACTGTAAAGCTATTATTATCTGGTTATCACTAACTATAAAGCTATTATTATCTGGTTATCACTAACTGTAAAGCTATTATTATCTGGTTATCACTAACTGTAAAGCTATTATTATCTGGTTATCACTAACTGTAAAGCTATTATTATCTGGTTATCACTAACTGTAAAGCTATTATTATCTGGTTATCACTAACTGTAAAGCTATTATTATCTGGTTATCACTAACTATAAAGCTATTATTATCTGGTTATCACTAACTGTAAAGCTATTATTATCTGGTTATCACTAACTGTAAAGCTATTATTATCTGGTTATCACTAACTGTAAAGCTATTATTATCTGGTTATCACTAACTGTAAAGCTATTATTATCTGGTTATCACTAACTGTAAAGCTATTATTATCTGGTTATCACTAACTGTAAAGCTATTATTATCTGGTTACGTAATCAAGTTTTTATTGAGTAACTTCTACATTATTAATACAAATGTAATTATTAATATATCCTTTTACAGGACCTCGATTAATAATTTGGGTGCCAAAACTTCTATATATTAATCTATTGTCTCTTGTACTGTATGTTGCCTTTCTAATACAATTTAGAAATTCATTGCGTGTGTGCACTATATATTTTTTAACATCAATAAGTACATATAATAAAATCGAAATATATAATGAAATATTTTTCGAAAAAGTCATTGCATCAACAATTTTTGGAATTTTTTTCGGACTCTGTCTAGCTTATGTGCCGGGTTAACATTTGGTCTACTTTTTACCCAAATCGATTATAGAGTTTCCACGGGAATCACGAGTTCAAGCATACGGAGGGGGAGAGTGCACGCTGCAATCCAACAGCCGCTGGGCGTGCTCGACTGACCACGTTACCCCTCTCTCACAGAAGACTACCTTGAAATGTACTGCATTTCCACTTTTATCATATTTCCCTAATGTATGTACGTATTTCGGTAGTGAGTGAGATGTGCCAGAGCCCGTTCCCATCCTATCCCTCCCTATTTACTCAACCCTTTCTCCAAATCTATTCCTATACCTCCAAAGGTAGGCAGCGCTTCCGGGGGCGTGCTAACGTTCGTCATTTTGGACTAATGTTGGCATGTATCGCGGATGTCTATGGTCGACAGTATCCACTTACCGTCAGGTGGACTGTATGCTCGTCTGCCGCCTTCGTACATAAAAAAAAAGTCTTCGCAAGCATCGATAGTCATATATTATATTATATATTATAATTTATCTACATTGTTTTATTCATGAATTATAAAAAAAGTAAATGAAACGAACCAAAATGTCACATAAATATTGGTTTAGAATTTGGAATGGAAGATATGGTATAAATAAATGGTTTTATGTTGTAAATCGGGTTTTAACGTGTAAAACTAAAGGCTTTTGTTAACCATTTATTTGTACTCTAAGTTTCGGCACGGGTTACATGAGCCGTGGCATCTGTAAAAAAATGCGAAAGTTTAAAAAAAAGCTATGTTTTTAGACGGTCCCTGCTTCAAACAATTCGCAAGAACTTTTCGTTACTTATTACACTCGTGAAACAGCCCTTTGATGTCTTTGTTGTGAGAATTATTTTACTGTAGCGGAACCACAATTTTATTTAGTAGGTAATAATGGTAACCATTCACAATAAACAGAGGAAGCACACGTGTTTACGTAGAAATACAAGAGAAAGAAGTGAATGTCGGTACCTTTGTGAATTCGGCAACCTATTTTTCTGTGTCTAAAAAATGCCGCATTAGAAAATTTTAAGTACCTACTATTATTTGAATAATTATTATGCACTTCATTTGTAATTTGTCTTTATACGCAAAGTATATCTTTGTGTATAAAAACAAATCTCCAGACTGACTGACTCTAGTCACACCGACACCGTAACGGCGATCCGAAACCACTGAAACTAGAAACATAAATATGACAGTGGCTGTTTTTACGTGAACACTTATCCCTAACCGTTACTGGTTCCTGTGGGTATCTTTGTAAATTATCTACCTACATGTATGTACTCTAAAGAGCACGAGAACGAAGTCGCGGGCACTGCCAGTACCTATGTAAATATGAACGTCTACGTATAGAAGAGTATATGTTAGTATTTAAATATCTACGTCTACGTATAGAAGAATATATTTGAAAAAAAAGACGCGAAAATCTCGGGCAGTTACATAAAGGGAATGAGAATTCTGATAGCTCCAGTTCTGATTCAGATTCCGATTAATAACATTATATTACTATGTAATTTTAGATATTACGAAAAACAAAAATATTTTGTAATTTATTTTGTTTTGATATTATTCATTTTTGATTTGATACTGTTTATTTATTTTGTAGCCGCGTTCCTTGTGCCCGCCACGTAAGTAGCGCCCAGCTGTACCTAGGTACCTAGGACTAGACATAGCCTTACTTTTTGCCTAAACAAATTATTAAGCTGGAATATGTGAAGCTTTTAATTGAAGCCGAGTTTTTGTTTGATTATTATAAATATTGTGTGCCGGTTCTGTGATTTAATAGTGACTAATTCATTAAACTTGAAAGTGTTTTATGCGTGTAATGTTTATGATAAATTAAAGCATAAGGCTTCGTTTTTATGGGACTCCTCTTCTGTCCACAGCAAAACCTAGCTTACTCCGGCAGGACTGGACACTGACGTGAGGTGTTTCGAATTGTTTTGACTTTGAAATTGTCTATTACGAAGAAAACTGGACACTAACGCAATGTGCTAATTGGACTATTGTCATATAAGCAAAAGGAACAATTTTTAGACTTGGTCGCGTCGAGATAAGTGCATCTAGTGGTTCCAGCGTAGATCACCCTGGGAATGCGACTCTAAGTGACTTTAAGGCAGACGCGGCCGCAATTAATGGAACGAAATTCATTAGGAGACGCGTCGGTCGGACGGTCGGCTGCCGACCAGCTACAATTGATATATTACACGTATACACGTATCGGTTAAATTGTCCGATCGATAAGTGGGCGTGCGACGTGCCGAGCGATGCGGTTCGCTTGCGACCAAATTCCCACAGACATATATCAACCTTACTACCTCTTTTTAAGATTTAAACTGTCTTGATCAAGGATTGAGTTGTGTCGTTTTACAGCGACAGATTCCACGTAAAACTAAATTTCGAACGCCTGAATTACTGTTTTAAAACATTGTAAAACGAGTCTTATTTTTCAGTATTACGGTTTCATTTAGAAGAGTGTATAGGGCGGTTTTGACGTTTCGCGTCTGTGCAGGCAAACGCGAGGGGTTAATGTGTAACCGTTGTCGCGGCCGCGTCGGCACTAATGCGGCCGGCGCCGGCGCCCGCCTAAAACGAAAATCTACAACATTCCTGCGTTTAGGCTGCCTTTATTCCTTTTTTATCGGATCATGAAATAATAGAATCGGTACAAAGCAGCCGCTGATCCGGCGACGCGCTGATGCCTGTGTCCCGGATCACGGCGACCTCTTATCGACGGACAAGAGTCTGATTCAATAACTTATATTGTAACAAAGGCTTAGTTGTAACCATATAATGTGGCATAGGTACATTAGTTTGTTCATGTTTGAAGAACGAAAATATATTTTTATATTAAAAAAAGATAAATTTAGCTCCATTGCAATTAGCTTATCTGGAAATTGTAATTACAGAAATTGGAAGCGTAATGTGAACATTTAATAAACTATCCAAATACCAAGCAATTCAGTAACTGTCTTGTTTTAGAGTTAGAGCGGTGATTCTCGACTCTCATTCGTGAGGTCGTAGGTACAAATCGTCGGCACGTAATACTGAGTTTGTACTTAAGTACCACCGATCTTTAAAATTTAAAAAACCTGAATGATCCACTACACCGCACTGGACTCGCGTAGTGGATTATAGCCTGAAACCCTCTAGTGATTTACTAGGGGAGTCCTGTGCCCCGCAGGCAGTAGAACGTTGAAAAGACTGAAAAAAGGGGAGTAGTGTGATGTTTTGAAAAACTATATAAATTTCAAGCTAGTTAATTTACAAGTTTTAAACTGCCTTGATTTATTCCACATTCTGAAATTCAAATAACTGAGCAATTTTTGTATGGTTTTATCTAAACCATACAATTATAAAAGTAATCCAGTGATTAATTCATTTTAATTAATTTAAACGTCAAAAGGTACATAGGCGGACTTAATGCCTTGTGGCATACTCTATCAGTCAATCTGCGGTCAATCAGATATCATACAAACCCCCGCCGGTTGGTGTAGGTGATAGCTGGTGTATTAAACTATTGCAGATCGTCAGTAAGACTGCTGACTGGTTTATGTTTTTATTTTAACCTTTTCAGAGGTAATTACAGTTTTTACATCGGAAGTTTTATTTGCATGTTTGTATGTAGCCCCAGACCTTTTTCTGGGGTAGAATCTTGTCAATTCTCAGTGGACGTACTATACAATCTCCGTTCCGTCGTGGGTAAAAATATACAATAATACGGAGCTGAAAGCGCTGTGGCTAGAAATATGAAATTTGGAGACTATCTTCCTTTTATGACATAAAGTCTTACTTAGAAGGGATTTCTCGAAGTTCAACTCCTAAAGAAGTGAAACTGGGGCTTCTAAGTGGAACTTTATATGAAAAAATAAATATTTTATGATGGTTCTATAAACGGTAGGTACACGGTGTAAATATTCCACAATATAAATAATTAAACTCGTATTTTACAAGTTTTTCAAAATTGCATTAGGTTGTCAAATTTTGCACGGAATTAAATATTTCATCTATGGGGTTGGAGACGTAATAGACACACACCAGCCTTCAGCCAACGCTTTTAGCAGTTATCGCTACGTGCCTGGTCGTTTCTCATGGACCCGCGATCCAGCGGTAGGTACCCTCCCAAAGCAATGCTCTAAGCCAAGGTCCATTCCTTCCGCGCCGGTTTACATTATTTGCTCCTGGCTGAGAGCGCCTTCTGCGTTTGTCCTAAATTATACACGTCTGATCACTCTTGAATGGCCATTAGGGCGACAAGATGTTAGCCATTTAAGAAAAAAATTTAGTAATTTATGATAATGATAAAAAGTATATTTTAAAAAAGCAATAAATAATAAAATGCAATATAATTGGGGTTGCAATATACAAAATTTGTTTTAATCATTTGTAATGGGTTCATACTACAGTCAATTTCATGACGTAAAGAGGCTGGCAGTTAAAACTCGTAATACGCTCCCAAAACATAATTTAGAGGTCTTGTCGTAAACCGTTTTGTCGTTAACACATGAGAGTTCTTCTACATTTGGGAAACTCCGACTCTAGGCGAGCTAATAATAATTAATTGAAAAATCCTTAGTTGAGTGGAAACTTACTGGTACGTGAAGGATTGGAACTCACTATCTTACGAATGTTAGTCCAGAATATATAAATACTATCCCTAGGCCATCACCGCTGGGTTCTTACGCTCTATTCATTATTAAGAAAAACAAATTCTGACCCGTAGTTGTAATTAAAGACTCTTAATCAATATTGAACATCAGTCGGTATCAAAAATTTTATCGTTATCCTTTATGATTGAATGGACAATAGTGTAAGCAAGAGTGGACGAGGGGAGGCGGGCGGGGTGACAATCACGTGACTATTGATTTAGGTAACTCTGAGTAATACTTTGCTAAACGTCCACATGCTAAATATAAAATATTATAAATTATTTCTGTTTAGCCAAAGCTTGAGGAACAGATAATGCCACTAGGCATTACTTTTGTACAATGTTTCTTCGTGCACTAAAATTTAAATAAATAAATACGAAGATATAGAATAGTGTGAAATTATGAGCGTGTGCACGATGCAATCCCACAGTCACCGGGAGCAGTCGACTGCTCACGTTACCCTACACTCACGGAAGACTACCGAAGAATGTACTACATTACCGACTTTAATACTGAAATACAGCCGCTGGGCGCATTCGACTGGCCACGTTACCCCTCTCTCACAGAAGAGCTACCTTGAAATGTACTGCGTGTCCCAATTTTTTTCTTATTTCCCTAATGTATGTACGCGTTAGTGAGTGAGATGTGCCAGAACCCATTCCCATCTCATCTTATCCTATTCCTCTACATTTTCCCAACCCTTTCTCCCAATCAATTCCTTATTCTGCAAAGGTAGGCAGCGCATCCGGGGGCGTGCCACCGCTAGTCATTCTGGACTGATGTTGGCATGTATCGCGGATGTCCATTGGCGACAGTATTCACTCTACCACCAGGTGGACTGTATGATCATCTGTCGCCTTATAGGCAGATAGGAATAAACGATATGTTGTGCGATGGTACCCGTAGCCTACTGTAGCTAGGCAGATCCCAGGGCGAGCAAGCTACGGCCATATGTTAGTTAATGTAATAAAACTAAGTGAGCTCGTGGCGCGCGGCTTGTTTATCGATTATCCATTAATTTCATGATCGGGATAATTGTTCTATATTTGTACGTACTCATTGAATCAATAACGCGGTAAGATGCACCTTGCTCTAATGGCAGTGCTTTAATATTTCTATTTCTCTATACAAGGTGTAATAGATAAATTTTCAGTCTAAAACCATGTATATACTAGCATATCATACCATCAGCGTATGTCTCTCCATTGCTGGATATAGGCCTCTCCAACGACTCGCCACCACACACGATCCTCGGCTCTTCTCATCCAACCATCACCAGCGAACTTCTTTAAGTTGTCAGTCCACCTGGCCGGAGGGCGTCAGACACTGCGCTTCCTGATACGTGGCCTCCAATCGAGGACTCGTCTACCCCATCGATTATCAGCACTGCGACAAATATGAACTGCCCTATAAAAATAAAAATAAAAAAATAGTTTTGTATATACAGCAGCTCTAGAATTCTTTAATTCGTATTTGTTTTTTTTTCATACGTGTTTTGAAAATGGAACATTTTTATTACGGGTTACCTCCTCATCTGCTTCACTTCCTTAAAAGTTGCCAATTAACCGTATGATGTGTCATCCAGTCTATTCCCATATCGATGCTTCCATGCAACCTTCTGGAAGATAAGGAGGAAAGAGATAACGATATTGATATTGATAAAGGTAGATGATGCAATTTTACATAATATAACTTAAAAATGCACTTTATACAGATATATTGTATTCATCTCAAGTAAGCGTATGTATACCTTTTTTTTATAGACTAGTGGGCGGACGAGCAAGCGGTCCCACGTGATGGTAAGTGTTACTGCCGCCCATGGACACCTGCAACATCAGGGGGCATGCTGGCGCGCCGCCGACCTTGCAAAATCCTATTCACAGCTCTCTTGAAGAATCCCATATCGTAGCTTAATGGAAAGTGTATGTATGTATACCTACACTTAAGATGGATACAATATTTATACGTACATACATACATACATAACACATATACATTCATAATATATAATAACATATCCTAAGCTATATTTCCCGATACGCGCTCTCTTTTCTAGGACTTGTATTGACTCACTATGTACCTATGGGTGGGCCGTTACAAATTATTCTTCGAAACGTAGCCTAAAACCCTAAATCAATTATTATTTTGCTCAACAAACAGACAAACAATTATTGAAACTCGCCGCCCCACGGCGGCGCCCTTTGTGGTTGTATAATATTATTTTTAATTTTAAATGAATTGTACTTTTATTATTGTAATGTTTCATTCAAATTTTTGCTACCTTTGTGCCACTTAAACGACAATGGATCGACGAAAAGAAATGAAACCCGTTGGTCTACCTACGATGCCCTCTTTAGATAGAAAGTCACGAGTGCATTTTATGTCATTCAGGAAAAATGCAAAAAAATTGCTAATATTCTCATTGGTTTATTAACTTGAGGTTTTGGATAAAATAAAACGAATAACTTTTGTTTGTTCTCATTGTTTTATTTTTAATTTTCGAATATAATTTTTCTTATGCTTTTTTTTAAAATTTTACTAAAGCCCTTTCTTAGGAGAACAGTGCCGGCCCTCCAACACTACTACCGCGCTAACCTGACGCTTTCTAGAACGAACACATAAAGCATCCACAATATTTATTTATGTAAGTAGTGGAAGTAATGGTAGGGGGGGAGAGCATGCTGCATTCCCACAGCCGCTGGGTGCACTCGACTGGCCACGTTAGCCCTCTCTCACAGAAGACTACCTTGAAATGTACTGCATTTCCCACTTTATCGTATTTCCCCAGTGTACGAACGTGTTTAGTGAGATTTGCCAGAGCCCATTCCCATCCCATTCACTCCCCATTTTCCCAATCCATTCCTTAATCTGCAAAGGTAGGCGTTGCAATGTTTGCCATTCTGGACTGATGTTGGCATGTATCATGCCATGTATCATGTTGGCATGTAAACTCAAGTGAGGCCCCATATGGAATATTGCTCTCATCTCTGGGCCGGTGCACCGAAATACCAACTTGACCCATTTGACTCCATCCAACGACGTGCTGTTCGTATTGTCGACGATCCCACTCTCACGGGCGGTTTAGAACCCCTCAGCATTCGGAGAGACGTTGCGTCTCTCTGTGTGTTCTACCGCTGTACAATGGGGAATGCTCTGAAGAATTGTTCAATATAATTCCCACCTCGGGTTTCTACAACCGCACCTCCCGTCACAGAAGTGCGGTCCATCCGCATTTCCTCGATACGGAGGTGTCACGCACTGTTCGCTCCAAAAATTATTTTATACCGCGGACCCGTAGGCTGTGGAACGAACTGCCTCAAGAGGTCTTTCCATTAAGCTACGATATGGGGTTCTTCAAGAGAGCTGTGAATAGGATTTTGCAAGGTCGGCGGCCCGCCCGCATACCACCTGGTGTTGCAGGTGTCCATGGTCGGCGGTAATACTTACCATCACGTGGGACCGCCTGCTCGTCCGCCCACTAGTCTATAAAAAAAAAAAATGTATCGCGGATGTCTATGGACGACAGAATCCACTTACCATCAGGCGGACTGTATGCTCGTCAGACGCCTTTTTTGTATTAAAAAAGAAAACTCCATTGAAGAACCAAAAGAAGTACAGCTACAGCTTTAGTTCTCAACAAATCGAGCTCGTTACAAGCACGAGGCAAACTAATGTATTTCCTGACTAATATGTAAATAGAATGTTATATTACCTAATAGGTCCTTATCTATGAAATTGCCGTTATTATTGTATAATATGAAAATTATATATTTAACTAGATACCCGCCCTCGCATCGCTTCGGTTTTTTTTTTTTTTTTCAAAATTTCAAAATAAAATAGAGATTTTTCTATATTAGACACGAATAATGTAGCTTCCTATTTTTGTGAAATAATTTTTGAAATCGGTTCAGTAGTTCCAGAGATTACCCCCAACATACAAACACAATTTTACCTCTTTATGATATTAGTATAGGTAGATTAATCGGAGTATTGTCCGTTATTAACAATGCACTTTGGTCCTTTTAATGGAAGTTGATTGATGCCTCTGCTATATAACTCATAGCGACGGAAATCGATGAATTCTCTGAAGGCATTTTTCACTGCCTTATCGGAGTTGTATTTTTTCTCCTGTAAATAGTTATCCAAATTGCGATACAAATGGAAATAAGTAGGGGCAAGGTCTGGTGAGAGCAGAAGGGTGACGGAGAATTTCCAGTCGAAGTTCCTGTATCTTTGAGACTGTCTGTCGTCTCGTGTGTGGGCGAGCGTTATCATGGAGAAGCAGTGGACTAGAGCGATTGTCCAAACTCGGTTGATAGCGAGCTTGTCCATCATCGTTTACAGTTCTTCACAGTACACATCTGCATTAATTGTTGTGCCAGATCTTAAGAATAATACCATACAGGATGGATAATACCAGCACAGGACCACCATCATCATGAGCTTCTTTTGACTCAGTTTACGTTTGGGACATTGTTTGGTCGTATCTCCTGAGCTCAACCATTGTGACGAACGTTTACGATTATCATACAGGATCCACTTCTCATCACAAGTGGCAACACGATTCAAAATCCCTTCATTATTTTGTCGGTTCAGCAAAGTAAAACAAGCTTCGACACATGTTTACAGGTGACTCTCATTAAGTTCATACGCCACCCACTTTCCGAGCTTCTTCACTTTCCCGATTATTTAATTATCGACTTCAGTCCCCGGTCGTCCACCAGGATTGTTCTTGAGGTCGAAATTTTCAGAATGGAAACGGTCAAAATCAAAAACGCACAGTGCGTGCGTTTGCGGTGTTTGGTCCGTACACATCGTTGATATTGCGTGCTGTCTGTGCCGCGTTGTTGCCACAACGGAACTCATATTCGAAAATAACGCGAATTTTTAACTTTTCCATGGTCACGAACACAATATCTAAATAAAAGGTCGTTTGATGGAAAAACAAATAACAATCTGTCATAGCTTTGAATGGAAATTCATTTGAATTTGGAATTCCAAGCTAAACGCGAGATACCATTGAGGTCCTAAAGTTTCTGACCTGACATATTTCTAGATGTTTAAAAAAACAAATTATACGTTATTGTAATTGTCATTTATCTTGCTAAAAATATGTGTATATTTTTAGACTTCAATCCTCGTTAGTTTTGTTTCGTCGACTCTTAGAACAACAGGAAGTCGCAAAATGTTTAAACTAGAATATCGTTCCGTGAATAAGTTCCTTACAAAGGAAGGTGTTAGCCGACCAATATCAAACAGAGGTTGGATAATGTGTACGGGGATTCTTCTTCATCATTTTCCACCGTCACAGATTGGTGGGAGCAATTTCGTTTAGGACGAGAGTTCATCGACGACGAACCTCGCTCCGGACGACCCGCTGAGGCACTCACTCCCAACAACATCAAATTAGTCGAAGAAGAAGTTCTAAGAGACCAACGCCTAAAGACGGAAGAAATAGCAGCAAGGAGAGGGCTTTAAAAACTAGTCCTTAGGATTCTTCATGAACATCTTCATATGAATAAAGTTAATGCGAGGTGGGTGCCAAAACTTCTTTCAAGTTTGCAGCGAGGTGAACTGGTAGCATGGTCTAAGGGACTTTTGGGGGCCTTTCAGAGAAAAGGAAACGATTTTTTGAAGTCATTGTTATTGGAGATGAAACTATGGTTCTTTACTATGATTCCTTTTCCAAAAGGGAGTCGATGGAGATGTCGTTCTGGTGAATCGCCGCCAAGGAAGGCAAAGACTATTACTCAGTCCACCTTAAAAAAGTATGGATTCGATATTGTGGGATTGTCAAGGATATGCTTATAGACATAAAAGAACGCAATACTATGGTAGGGTATTAAGGGTAGAAACATTGTTGAAAAGTAAGCAAAGGGTGTGCGGCTGGTCCATGACCATGCACCCGTCCACGCCGACGAGGCAGTTGCGATAACTACTTTATACTGGGATACTTATATTTTTTTTTATACTGATAGAAATGCAAATTAAACGACCTAAAAGTGTGTCCAAAAGTGTGTCCAAATACACGGAGACCATATTGAATAAGAATAGTTTTATGAACTTGAGTGTCCTTTTTCTTTGTCAGACCGAAGACTTTCTGAACTCAACTCATAGCTAAGTTCAAAGTAGCCACTATGAACAAACAGTAATTTCATAGATAAGACCCTAATATTTAAATGAGTATCAAAACTTCTTTTTTATTATAACTGAAATAAATATTTTTTAAATTACTAAGGATGTAGGATATTTATTTTTGGATAACAGAAATAAATAATTCTATATTCCTAAGAATTTTTCATTTCATAAATGAACTGAGTAGGTACCCACGTTTCTGAGGTGCCTACATATTAAAATGTCAATCATTAAAAAAAACGTTCGATCTACTTTTGATACGCGCGAAAAACGTTGACCTTAAAGGGACGCTATAAATTTGATACGCTTGATCCGGCCCTTTTTATAGTCAATAAAGAACCTAAAAATCTACCTTTAAATTCGCTACCATCCATTTGCTACCCATTCAGTAATATTTGCTACTCATCTTATTATTTATTCAAATACTTATTTGCTCAAGTATACATTGATCATTTGATAGGCTCCTTGTTTTCAAATTTTCAAAAGTCCATTTATAGCTTGACAGATGTTATGCCTAGTTTAAAATGTCACGTGCTGCCTAAATAAGAAAAAAAAAATTACTTATCTGCTCTTTGATTTATCTACTCGTAATTTCTGTGAATAATTTACAAAGGTAATATCGATTACCATTAATATCAATTACCTACTTAGGCGAAGAAAAAATAACGACAATCTATCACACGCCTATCTATCGAGCGTTCTACGTTTCAATGCACCTACCTATTTATCGACGACAAACAACTGCTTGAAAAAGCAAAATTGGCTACAAACATTCCCAAGCACACAAAACAATAGACGTATTGCGTAACTTTTAATTGAACATCGTTCCGCGTTGGGTAACGGCGATTTTATAAGCAAGTTTAACTATGCTCCCAACGGCGGTGATCAGCAAAACTCTTGTTATTAATGTCGCTCGTCAAACCCCGTCCACATTGATTTAGAGTAATTGTGGCTACCAATTAATTAGAGAGCCCCGATATGTGCTAGAGCGGGGAGAGGATTAATTATTGCCGCGTGTCCATAAACAAAAACGCAGCAGTAATTCCATTAGGGCCGAAACTAACCCCGCTATAAATCTGTGCGCGGAGCCCATTACTCGCGCGGGGCTTCGCGCACCGCCCACTGCGCGCTCGACCACTCCACGCATCATGCGGATTTGACCAGCGAGGCTCTTGGAGTTAAACCCGTCTTGTGAGCCGTGTGCCCGCGACTACAGAACACGTGGAGAACAGTATGTAATCTTACAAAGGTGTTCGTGTAAAACAAGTACAAAGAAGCTGTGTAAAGAAGTTCCCTGACACGGCGACGCGGTGACAGCGAACAGATAGTACAAATGGATAAAACGCCTAACGCTTAAATGTTTTATCCATTGTTGTCCCATTCGAGAAGATACTGATAACATACGAAATATCAGTTAAAAATATTTCTGTAAATAAAGATTACCCACATATTTATGTATTTATGTAATCTACATGTTATGTAACTTATTCAACAAATATATCTATTGCTAGTATTGATGGTCAAATACAGATTACACTGACATCTATAAACAGTATGTAATAGATTGTCGGTAAGTAACAGGTGATACAAGTATAACATAATACAATCATGTAAATCTGTGTTTGCATTGATGTGTTCACTTGCGTGCATGTGTGAGTGTGACTGTGTATGTGTACATATTTAACGTGAGCTTTAAAATATTTGTGCGAAAATGTTTTTTTTTTATAATTTCACCTTGTTAAAAATACATCGAGATCTGCCGTAGTATCAATTTATTATAATTTTGCAGAATGCGAGAAAGGATTGAATTCTGGACGTACCTACCTTGTTTTCACGAGAGGAACATCAAACAACTCGGTACGCCAGTGCGGCTACTTATAAGCAAATAAGCAGAGCTTACCATTTAACTAACACTATGTATCTACGCTATACGGACGCTGGTAGGTACTAGCGTACGCGTACGGGCGAGGTCACGTGTTGTTAGTGCTCCCTTATACTGCTCATATAAAACAATATTTATACGAGTATAAATACCACTACCATTTATCAAGTGTATTTTATTCCTAAAATTTTGTATCTTACACAAAGAAATTTTATTAATAATAATTATATACCAACAATTATCATTTATGACTTTCATACAAATAAATAACAAACAAATAAAGTAAATGTAAATAAAGTAAGATAAAATAGCATGAAATATAAATCTTTTTATTTTCATACCAGGTTTTGCAGCACTAGTGGGACAAAGGGCAGACAAAGATTTTGCAAATCGGAGAACACCGTACTTCCCGTGATGTTACAATTGCATGGAGCTATTCCACAGATGTGGACTAACATTCATAAATTTACCGTATAATAGTGATACTCTCTTAAGTAATGTAATTTATATTGTACTACGAATTATTTCTGGAACAAATTTTATTTATAGCACACTAGAGTGCAAATTCAATATCTACACATGGAACATGTCTTAAATGCTTTATCCAATTCGATATACAGAAAAAAAGCCCATGTAACTAGATATTTCAATCTTCAATATTTAATGAACAACGTTGTGATCCCTTACTACTTATTATTTACTATGCTGTAACACAGCAACCGATGAAAAGCGTCTTTCCCTAGTAGTACCAGCTCGCTCCGCCCAGGGGCGGTGTTACTGGGCGCGCGACTTTCGGCTCGGCCCCCAAACCGGCGGGCCCGGCCAGTCACGCCGCGTACTCCGCTAACACTACACGTGTATACGCGTATCTTGATCATCTGATAAAAACCGATAAGTGAAGAACAGTGACTTAAGTGGGTGCAACTTTAGTGACGTATCGTGCTAAGCTTCAACAGTTCCCTGTTTGTGCCTTCGCTTCATCAGCTGACAATACCTCGTCATTATCAAGTAAGTGAATTTCATTACTAACCATCCAGGATATCACGGGGAGACTGGTATGATATTGTAAGCTGATGAATAATGTTGAATGTCATAAGCGAAGCGTGATGTATTGCGCAGAAAATGGTTTTCGCGAACTTGGCGTTTAGGCCTACGAAGCGCTACCTACGAACGTTTTATACTAATTAGGTCCAACAGAGGCCTATTACCTATCTCTGCAATGAATTTGCAATAATTAAATCTGCTCGAGGGCACAAAAACTGTAAAGTAACGGTGCGCTTTATATTTCGTGTAGATATCTATATAGTCTTAAAGATATTTAGGTATTTAAATACAAATTCCGTACCTACTAAGTATATAAAATTAACTGTTAGAGACCGGAATTTCGGTACCATGAATTGGATATTGACGGTACCCATTGGATTGATTGGATATTGGGGTAATTATGTTACCTTGATTGGCGATAGATTTAGACAAGATAAGAATACGTATATCCGTAATTTGGTTTCAGCTCAATCCTGAATATAGTTTCAGGGATTGTAGGATCCGAACACACAAACTGAAAACGATCAATAATTTATTAATTTGAGTTCTTTACATCTTCTATTTACAATATTTACCTACCATACCGAAGCCTCGCAATCCATCGAGATAATGCCGTCGTTGTGTTGCGTAGGTACCTTACCACGGGGATCTTTATACAAGAATGCTCAACATTTAGGTAGCCATATTGAAGAACAACTTGCATAGTGGACTAATCTAATTTTACATAGACACCTATATTCACAAAAAAAGATTGATTTGATTTGGTAGGTGTCCCTAACAGCAAATGTAATATTATCTAGTTTCTTACCTACGATTAGGTATATTATATATGTAACTATATTTTATTATAGGTACATATGTACTGTAATGTTTGCCACTTCGTATACCCTATGTTAAAAAGTAACCTAAATGTTGACAAGGCACATAAGTCTTCATTTTCCATTTTCATAAGGCATTTTCCACTTTATCGTATTTCCCCAATATACGTACGTGCCAGAGCCCATTCCCATCCTATCCTATCCCTGCCCATCTTCCCAACCCTTTCTCCAAATCCATTCCTATATCTCCAAAGGTAGGCAGCGCATCCGGGGGCGTGCCAACATTTATCATTTTGGACTAATGTTGGCATGTATCGCGGATGTCTACGGGCGACAGTATCCACTTACCATCAGGTGGACTGTATGCTCGTCTGCCGCCTTCGTACATAAAAAAAAAAGTCATAATTATACAAATTTTCATCAAAATCCGTGTAGAGGCTTTTGCGTTATGCGCGCTCAGACATACAGACAAAATTTCCAATAGTTATTGTTTTGGGTTCTGTATCGTTCGTACTTTTACACACAAACGATTTTTTTACAGATTAAATGTACTAAATATTAAATGTACAGACACGTCTTTGTTTCGTATACTTAGCTACTACTATACTTTCTTCCATATTTACTTTAAAATTACGTAGGTACAGATATGTAAATGCTAAAATAATTTACTGCAATTAACGTATACTTAGTTGTTATCAAAATACAACACAATTGAAAATAATTGGGAACAAAACACTTTCAACGACACGACATGTGGCGAATGTTGAAAAAGTGTTGCCAATCGTAAGGTTTTTGTTGGCCGTCCGCGCTCCGCTGCCGCGCAGTGAAGTGCCTATAAATTAGTGGATTAATTGCGTGAAACGGCACCATGGCAGAGCGCGACTAGCCGCGCAAAAACGCAACACGCTCAATTACACACAAAATAGGCACAGTATGTTATAATTACTCAATAAGCAGGTCAAGTTATCGCGTTTTGTAGACCTAGGTGTTTAGGAGGGGGAAGGTGAACGCTGCAATCCAACAGCCGTCGGGCGCACTCGACTGGCCTCGTTGCCCCTCTCTCACAAAAGACTACCTTGAAATGTACTGCATTTGCTACTTTATCCATCCAAAGGTCAAATATAAATAAAGATAATTAAATAGAAAGTCTGACCCTATATACAGAGAGTAGCTACCCTTTGACCAAGCTCACGACCGCTTGGTGCGCTCGTTACCGCCACGTGTTATTCCGTGCCTGGTAGCACTTCTACTCGGCTTCTTCTTAACTTTCTACTTGGTTTTAGCATCCTTCGATTTTAAACTTTAATGCAGCTTAAAGCAGATGTATTCGAGGTATGGAAAAGCACGGCGTGCGCTAATTCCAGGGTCCAAGAGACCACCAAATGTGAGCTTCACAATCGCCAACCGGCGACGGGAGGGGTCGATCACTAGACTGGCGGACATGCAAAATGTAGCAATATAAAATTAATGGGAAGAAAGTATTATATGAGATGTGGGTAATAAAACATGACACTACCCTACAATGTTATTGGTCGCGAACGCAATCTACTATTTACAAATAACAAACCTTTATCATGGTATAATTTGAATCAAGCCAGGCAGCAATGGCCTTGTCAAAATAATGTACATAATGCTAATAATTACAATTTTAATAATCTACACAATTTTAAGCCACCATTCTTCCTAAATCAGAATACATAGAAATAATTACGGCTGTACTATAAGACCAAGTGCCTCTCAAATAATGACCGGTATCTAATGTCAGCAAATAATATGCCTTTAAGGTCACACATTCCGAACTATTTTAAACCATCAGATCCAACGAATCCCAGTTACATAATTAAAGATGTTTAATTATGTAACTACATAATTACTATGGATCAAAATGATTATAATTCACATACCTAATTATTACGAGGGTAGGTCAAGTAATTTACAAAACAATATGACGGAAAACCCATCACAAAATTGTAATATATGTATATATATATAAATAATATCCAAATAATTGATTATTGATTGATACGGAGCCAATCAATCATTTTTGTCTCCGGGAGTAGTTAAACTCTGTGGTAAATTTACATTGCACAATTTAAGTTAAGCCTATGGTTGATTTATCGATCTTTATTTATCGAATTTAATGACGACAAAATTGTCAATTTTTTCGTGTACAAATTTCACAACGTATTTGATATTCTTGTAGGGTTCGACCTGTTGGAACAACTACAGGTGAAGTCTAACTTCAGACGGAGGAACTAATAATGTCTCATGCCAAAAATAAACTTGCTATGTTAAAATCGGACTAACGACCTTTTTGAGGCCTTAGATTATGCAAATTACACAAAAACAAATGCATTATACGAGCTCCTGTGTGTTCATCGAAAGACGGTTTTGCATATGTTGGCATCACCTACCCTACACACAACTACACTATAGCTAGTCTGCAGCAACATTTTGAGTTACAGTTTCGAAACCTTGTTTCCTGGAGTGGACGACGTAGAGTCTATTATTCGTACCGATCATTTAAATGTAGAAGAAAAATCAAAGTTGCTACGAAAATGAACCTTAACTTCTACAAATCAAATAAAATATAGAATAATGACGACAGACGAGCTACCTCTATACATACGGAGCTATCATTATCCTCATATTCATAAGGCCGAGGTTGAGGTAAACAAAACATAATTCAACCTTTAAATATCCCTTGGTCTTTCCTAATTTGGATAGTACCAAAAAATCTGATACTAATAGCAAAATTAAATAGAGATTGATTATCGTAAACTTAATGAAAAAACTATTCCAGACAAATTTCAAACATTTTTTGGCATTCTAAACACGTTAGACCCAATATTTTAGTACCTTAAGTACACCTATATTGACATTTTAATACCTTTATTAACTTACATAGTGGCTTCCACCAAATATAAATGTATAAAGACGATATTTGCAAAACAGCTTTCACGGTAGCGGACGGACATTATGATTACTTTGATGACTTGCGAATTATCGTTCGGATTAAATTTAACTTAAATTTGAATTTAAATATTAAAGGATCAGAGTTCTTGATTTATATTCTGTATGGTTTTCGCTGCCTTCTTAATTAAATATCTCTGTTCAGGTCCGTATTATCTATTATTATTTATAATAGTGTGTGTATATATCCACATATGTAATATATTTTTATGTATATGTCTGTATTTACTAGTGTAGGTATACATATATATGTATTTAAACTAAAACTGCACCATCGTTCTGTTTTCTGTTTAATCTGGTGATTGACTGATAGAGAATGCCGTTAAATATTAAATCCGCCTTTTTGTACAATATTTCTTTGTGCACTAAAGTTTAAATAAATAAAAATAAATGCTCCGTCCAGGTTTCAAAGAGTAATGGACAACGTCCTACGCGGACTCTCAAACGTTATAGTTTACTGGGGTGCTTCTGATGATATAATAATATTTAGTACGTCTTCACAAGAACATTTAATAAATATAGAGAGCGTATTTCAAAGATTATATGAATCGAACTTTAAAATTCATCCACGTAAGTCAGATCTTTTAAAAAGAAACCCCTTTTCTTGGGCACACTATTACTGCCGAATGTATTAAACCTGACCCCAATAAGGTTAAGGTCACACAGTACTATCCGCTTCCAAAAACAATAAAAGAAATAAAATCATTTCATGGATTATTAGGGTATTACCGTAAATTTATACCAAACATTGTTAACTAACGAAACCATTTGCATCATGTGTAAATAGGGGTGCGAAAATAGAGTTCACAGCCCAATACATAAATTGTTTTAAATTATATCAAAATATTCTTATAAATGACCCGATATCACAATACCCAGAATTTACCAAGGAATTTAATCTCAGAACGGAAGCGTCCAATTTTGCTATAGAAGCAATATCTGGTTGCAAGGTCCCGTCGGAAGTGATAAGCCGGTTGCATAATATGCATCGCGGGACTTCAACGACAGCGAGACTAAATAGTCTAATAGAAAATAAAATATTAGCCATTGTGGGGGCTACAAAATATATTGGCCCTTACATTTTTGGCCGAACCTTTAATATAATTACCGATCATAAACCTTTACAGTATTTAATGAACTAAAAGAAACCTAAATCCCATTTAAATAGATGGAAATTAAAATGAGATAATTATGACTATAACATATATATGTATAAAGAGGTAAAATTGTGTCTTTCTAGGCATGTTGGGGGTAATCTCTGGAACTACGGAACCGATTTCAAAAATTATTTCACAAATAGGAAGCTACATTATCCGTGTATAATATAGGCTATACTTTATTTTGAAATTTTGAAAAAAAAAACTTATAAACCGAAGCGAAGCGAGGGCGGATCCCTAGTTATTTAATAAAAAGGGTTCTTCAAACTCTAATGCAGAGACTTTCGAAATTTGCAAAATAATGACTTGAGTCCGATTCGCATTAAGTCCTATGGCGAAGAAGTCGGAGAACAAAACTTATCAATGATTGTAAACAGAACTGAAATTCCAGAATTATCAGCTTTACATGACCTCCACACCGTTCAAACCGCGGTCATAAATCCTATACTGGAGATTCCAATCTCCGAAGATCCTATAAATATATGTACCCACCAACCTTTAACGTACGGCGTAAATGCCCCTTGTCTGCTGATCTCAGGATGTCTTTTCCTACGATAGCTCCGTTTGAAGTAACGTTGAATCTTTTAGTTGAAGTAACCTCCTGAACATGTAGCGACTCATCCTTTAAATGTTCAGGGTCACAGAGGTCTTGAGCTC